>JARJEC010034314.1:0-17323 GCA_030264575.1 Tachinus sp. AB-2021 | reverse complement strand
TGGATGATTTAGTCCAACATTTAAAAGTAAAATGATTTTCGTTAAAATGATTTTATTGTAAAGATTTTATTATATTATTATTCTGCAATAACTTATAATTTTAACGACCTATTTTCTATACATATACGAAAAGACCTATGATTTTGTTATTTACTCATAAAGTACGTTTGAACTAATTTTGGCAAAATACTATTGAAGCCAATAATTTTAATTAATAAATAATAATAATAATTTAATTAAACATTGCAAATTGGTAAAAAATTTTAGTTTTACGCCTAGTTTTCAAAATTTGAAAGTCAATCAAAACGAACCAAATTAAGTATGATAGAACCGGTGTTCAAATTTTTCAAATTAATATAAAATAACAGCTGGTATTTAAATTTTTAAATCAAAATAAACCGGTCGGCATAATTTTTTCTAAATTAATTAAAATGAACCTGCTTGTATTAACTTTTTAAAAATTAATACAAGAACTGATGGTATTCAAATTTTTTAAATTAATTTAAAAAAACTGGTGATGGACGGCCTATTTATAGGTGAAAGTGAATAGTTTGTCAAGATTAAATTTTGACGCAACCAGTATCACAACGCCAATCTGGCCAATTAACCAAAAGATTAATTTGTTTGTTGCAGCGTTAAATTTTATAAGTAATTTTAAACTTTTATTAATCTTTGATTCATTTTCCAGATTAGCGCTGAGATAATGGTTGCTTATAAATTATAATTGGTCATCTAGATAGGTAATCTAGGTCGTTTATATTGTTTGGTCCTGCGGTGGTATTAAAAAAGTAAAACAATTATTCGTTTTATTTTCTGCATTAAAGCGATGCGAAAATCACTAGGGTGCACTGAAACTTTTTATGATGAGTAAAACAATTGACTGCATTTATTTATTGCTTTATTGCTTGCTGTAGCAAGAATTAGTATGTATTAGATCATGGTTTTACACATTAATATTTTTTTAATTATTATATATTTTTGTTAAAAAAGAAAAAAAATAGTAGAAATGTAGTAACATAAGTTTTATGGGTTAATAAATCAGCTAAAGAAATATTTAAACCTACAACTTCTAATTTCTATTTATTGCGAGTATAAACAAGTCTACTTACTCATATCCTCGCCTCTGCAGTAGAACCTGCATGGTATTGGATACCTCTGTTACATACACTTTATGAAACGCAGGAGCTAGACATGCTGTCACCGCACCATCACCGGCACCTAAATCCAACAACGCTTCAGCTGACCATTTTTCACTTTTGCCCAGCAGCTTGAGGAATTGATAGAACGATACAACGAACATTGAACCACGTTCCAGCCAGCTGAAACAAAATACGACAAATAATAAAAAACAAACATTAAACTACAATCTGATATGCCAGACTAATTAAATAATCGTGAAATTTTATACGTATGCTGTTTTAAAAATGTGATATGTTCTTTTATTGTTTGAATAAAAATGTCTGTATATATATATATATATATAAATTTAAAAGAAAATTAAAATGATTTTTTTTATCGAAAGCAATGTTATTTATCGGTTTATGTATTATAAATTGCGCATGAAAATAAAAATGGCAGTGGTGAAATAACAAATGATAGAAATAAATATACTGGCGGTTCAATAATGTAGAAGTCAAATGCCTCAGACAAAAATAATTATAATATTAATACTGAAATAATCCTTTCATTAATAACCCAGTGAATGTAAATTCCAGCAACCCCGAATAAAAATGTAAACCCATAAGAATCTTCATAGCGTGTCAAGCCCCCATCGAGTCCAGGTATCGAAATCTGACTATTTAATATAAACTATCAGAACGGGCTTCGTGTTGGTGTCCAAGTGAGTTCTGGTTTGCGCTTTGGTGTAAAACCTGTGGGCTGAGGTGTATGGACAACCGCAGGACTACATGTGTCCTGACATATCTAATTAACAACCCCCTAGGGAGACGACATACACCACAGACAGAAAATATCAGAGAGCAACAGGTCGCGCATGCAAATTATACAACGCGCAAAGCGAATAATTAAGATAACGAATTAACGACGCCCGACCAAAATAAATAATAAAAAAAGAATTGAAATACGACCTACAAGTTTATTACACGCCGGCTTAAAAATAATATAATTAATTTCATTATGTTGGTCTCGAGGACGTGACTCACATAAGGCTACCAACGTTATTTATTTCGCTCTTTTTATTTGTTTCATTCAACAACCTTTTACAGCAGCTTCGGGCTGTATCAACAAAATTGCCAATAAATACAGAATATTGTTGTATGTTTTACAACTGCACTTTTATTTCGACATATGCATAACGTAGTTGCAATTAAACACATTTTATTATTTAAGAAATTTAACATAAAAACTTATACAATTCTCAAGTGATCTGAAAATCATAAAAAAAATATGGAAACTGGATGAATTCGATTTGGTTGTAATTTGATAACCGGGAAATGAATGGTACTATATTTTTAATGCAAACTATATACTCAGGGCATTTTAAATATACAAAATATATTTGGTAAATTGATTATTATTATATATTATTATACACTGCTAGCAAATATAAATTTTGTTTGTATTTATAAGATAGCAAAGCATCAGTTTAGTAATTATTGAAAATTATGCAAAAAGCACATTTATCACTTGAATCTGAGTCGTTCAAAAAAATTTAGAGAATGTCAAAATATGATTTTTATGATTAATAGTAATTTACATTTGAATGCGGTAAGTTTTATTTTACAGCGCGACAACTTTTTGAGCCGCTTTAAAAGACTTAACGTGTGAGTATGTAACTTTTTGGCCGACAAGTTTTATTAAATAAGGCTCGTTGAAATATTAATTATGTATTTATGAAAAAATGACATTTGACAATGACATTCAATAATATTTAAATCAATCGTAGTTGAACAGCTATGTTCAACAGATGGCAGTTTTTGAATTAGAATATTACATTTTACAATTAAATTAAGCACTATTTTATAGTTATTTGGTATAAAGTAATATTTTGTTACATAAATATAATTATGATAAAAACAGTATTCTTCCTATATATCTGTATGTGCCCTGTGTTTTTTGTAATTGTCATATTTGTATTACTTCAGGATACAAAACAATACTCAAAAGTGCAACTACCAGAAATTAAATAAAAAATTAATATGTCATACATTTAGGAATATTTTTGAAATATTTAATAAAAGACAAGTTATAAAAAAATAAAATGTTGTAATGTAACAACAACGTACTTTTAAATCATTTTTTAGTCATTTCACATTGAGAACGTGTATCTTACATTGTAAAATGTACCTTAATCTATCTGAAGGAAATTCAAAGATAAAGAACTTTATCTATAAAAGACTATGGTAGTTATAAAACAATATAACTGCAAACAGAAATTTGATTGATAAAGATGAAAAGTATTTTGAATAAAAACGGATTTTTACAATAAATTTTCTTTCTTTAAATATATATTTAATTTTGCTTAATTTTGGCTTTGATGGGTTTTAATATGACAAAACTTTGCACACAGGTTTAATTTTATCACCATGTAGTATTAGATCGGTACTCTCAAAAAATTATATGTATTTAAATTATATGAAACAAAACTACATTTACGTGAGTAGTTCTATATACCTTTATAGAGAAAATTAAAACAAAAAAAAAACACATGACTTAAGAACAAGATGCTCAAGCTGATAGCCGATAGGCATAGTATCGGCATTACAAATGCTTTAAGAATTGCCCAAAGCACCGTCTCAGATGCTTGAATTACCGAAAACAGAATAGTAAATGAGAAGAATCATCAAAGTGTTATGCACTCTTACTATGACAACACCTAATCTTGTGCAAAGGCGGCATAATTTACGTAGAAAATCAACTTCAGTATATACAGGGTATATACTAAACCTGCGGCACATATTATACCTTAACAAGCAATAAATACAATCCGTTGTGAGTGGATTAACTTTCAAAATTCTTAATTATAAATAATCCAATCTTTTCTTCATAGACTTCCAAACTGTCTAAAAAATACCAGGGGTATTTCTTTTTGTATTACACCCTTAAATTATTCATTTTTTCCATTCTTCTACATTGTTTATTGCAGTAGTGTGCACTAATAACTTCAATTGGTCTCATAAAAAAAAATCAAAGGCATTTAAGTCTAGCCAATAGCAACTTTCATATGTTGCGTTAAAAAAAATAGGAGTAACTAAAATGAAATGTGCTAGTGCAGCACAGTGCACAATAAGATCTGCAACAAATCCTCTTTTAAAAGCAGATTGTTGGCGACTGCGTTTGCATTTTGCAAGAATACAAATTCGTATGTTAAAAATTGGTCATCAGAGCTTTACTGAAGAGTCTTTGTTCAACCGATAAACCTCAATTGGTCAAAATAAGATTTGGAAAAAAACTAAATAGCAAATTGCACAATGTTGTTTATCTAAAAAATGGAATTTGTGAAAGTCGAGGTATGATGATGTGGACGGGCATTTTTATAAATGCTCATACTAATCTTGTAAAAATCCGTGGAGGCAATATGATTGCCGATCGATATATACGACAATGTTTAAAGAGGTCCGAGGCAACTAAGATAAGCATCTATTATCACTTAACACATAATAAACCGCAACTTGAAAACAATATAAATATGTAAAGTATGCTATTTGAAGCATTTGTTGGCAAAAACTTTGCAAAATAGTGCTCATGCACATATTCATATAAATCGCTCAAGATAAATTAAATAATGTCCATATTGATTGCATTGATTGAAATGAAACTCGGAATTCCTCTATCGAGCACATGTTGGGACAACGCCGACACATTCTTGTTAACGGTTTAGTATATAAATAAACCGCAAAGATAATCTTAATTTCGAATGCCATTCGTGTGGCCCGTTGTGCGTCATACATAAAACATAACATTTTTATATATTGCTCTCTTGTAAACGACACTTATTAAAACTCTATGAAAATCCCGTGAATTTGTGTTATTTCGTTGCGACGGTGTTAAATTTATTTAACACTTTCGCAACCATTTCACCTGTTTGCAACTAGTAAACAACATGAACATAATAAAGAAAATTAATAATAAAAATTACAAAATGCAACAGTTCTGAAGAAATAAAACATTATATGCCAAGTAAGAGATTTAACATGCTTAATTGAGGTAAAAGATTCCACGGCTTTCCAACTTGCCGGTCTTATCTTATGTATCGTAAAAACCGATTTAACTGGCTAATATTGTAAATGCAAAATACTATTATTATTTGAGCAACTTGTAAAGTAAACAGTTATTTTTACAACTTATTTATATAATATTTCAGTTTTATTCACATTTTAGTAAATTTTATATCAAAATTAGCCTAAACGAACCGCGAGAATGTAAAACTACAAGCACTTGGTAAGCAAGTATTTATAAGAAGATAATCTTCATTTTCACAACCTATGGTAAAGCGTATCGCAGAATAGTTTATAATTCTATTAATTGTAAAACAAGACAACGATGTATGTTAGTCTAAAAACAATTTTAGATTATATATACATTTATAGATTAAGACATATCCATGATAATATTTTTTCAAATTGCTCAATTCGATGTTCTACCTGTTTCATTCCTCTAGTTTGGTAGCAAAGTGTTTACTCACGGTTCCGTATCATTAGTTATGAACAAATTATTGATATAAAAAAGCTTCTTAGAAGTACAATGTAAACGTAGTTACGCAGAAGTTACGAACTGTAAGTTAGCCACTCTTGCAATTATTTTGATAAAAAAAAAAGGTGTACTAATTACCAATTTCAAAATAGTTGCAAAGTATTTGCAAAATTCAATAAATCTCTCTCGTTATCTCTATTTTTTATTCCTTAAATTATGAGTTAAGTTTTATGTTCGTCATAAACAACAAATCGACTACATTTAAATAGTAAAAAACAATGGAAATGATTAATAGAAGTTTAAGTTTAAAATTTATTATAGAAGTATGTTCAATTAAGTATTAGAAATATTAAGTGTAGTATAACAAGATTCAATTAAACTGTGTTTCTATTAGCAGTAAAATGTGTGCAATAGTCGCACATGTGTAAGGTCAGTGTATACCTCCTGCTAAGGACACATAGAGTTACTATTTCACTGAAGGTGTTTACTTTAAAGTCGACACGGAATCGTCTGTAATATATGCACTTTATTGGATGGAGTATTTTATTAAAATCATTTTAATTTCGCTGGGTTATTAATATTAAAATTATTCCTTCAATTTAAACATCGCATGTTGTGTTATTAGTTGCCATAAAGTCGCATATTAAATTTTTAATGATTTTCGTCCGCATGCAAAGAGTGAATAAAGTATCAAATTTTAATTGACAAAATTAACAAGAGAAGCTACATTGTAAATTAACATTTATTTTATTGGTGCATTATCATCGAGCAGGTTTCATATATGCGTTGCGTTTAATCGTAAAACGTACAACGGCTTTAATAAAAATTTCAAGGGTGCTCCATTGAAAGTTTTTAGACAGTTATTTGAATAGAAGCTGCAGCAAAGATTCTAATTATTAGCGGTTGCTTGCTCTCAATAGTAGATGTGGAAGATTACTGCTGCGAATAAAGTTTTTTCTGTATCTTTCTCTCTCTTCATGTGCAAGTTTGCGCTATGAAGTTTTAGGTGATTCTTTCTGGGATAAAGTTTTAAGACTTCTTCAAAATGATATTAAAAATCCATCCCTTGACAATGTCCGGTAAGAGGTGACAGCATATAGAGGGCAGCATCCCCCCTTCTCTCAATCAGTCCCCTACCTCCCTAAAAAACTCGATCAATACATAAAAATTTCATATTGAAAATGATTGAGGGCGGTGGCTCGGACTGCTCTCGCGTCGCGCTTTCTTTATTGGAATTTTTCATTATGTATTGGGAGTAGCTTTTTGTGGATAGTTAATTAATTAAAAAATGTTATGTTGTTTATTTTGAAGTCCAAAGGAAACAATTTTGTTTGTTTATTAACAAAAATTGAATGTATTAATTAATTAATATAAACAAAATTACTTATTTAAGAAAATGTTATAAAACTTGAGCTTAACAAAAATGTGTTTTATTTATAATTCTAAACAATATTTTATTCATTATTATTACAAAACAGTAAATTTGTTTAAAATATGATAAAAATAAATTCAAAACACATATCTATAAAATGACAAAATGACAAATGGTTTCTATATTTTAATAGCTATGGATAGCTAGATGACAAGTGAGAATTGCAACTACATAATTTCCATAAGTTTCGCAAAATTAAATCTTTTTTCCAACAAAAAAAATCTTACGGTTTTATTTGTCGTTCAAGTTGTATGGCTATCTTGCTACCAAATTATATAACTGTATTACATCTTCGAGAGCAAGATGTATTGAAATTCTTTAGAATTTCTACGATAAATAAACTAACCCTCAATATCGGGCCACAACAATTAATAAGTTTTTACATTGTTTTCAAAGCAATAAAGTAGAAAATTACATTCTTTTTTTGTTGCAAAACCTGAATAAATTATTTAATAAATTCTTCGTAAATTAACCAAACTATAAAAATATGATTTATTTACAATTAAACTAGTAAAACAAGTAAAAACATGTAGTATTCTTTAAGAAATTGGTGTAGAAAATAGGTCTAATGAAGAATTAATGTACCAATATTATGTTTCTTGATAAATATCACGACCGCCATCCAAACAATAAAATATTTATTATGAGTGTAATAAAAAGCGTGGAATACTGTGTTTTATTAGAATCGTACACGTGTTCGCGGATGGGTCCAGTATATGTGTAGTCAATGTACTTGAAGGTATAATTTAAAAGGGCACATGTGCCGCTATGGTGCAGATCTGTCGGGTCGACTGCAAGTGATCAGTCGTTAGCACGGACTCTCGCGGTGCAAAGATAGCATCTTTTGAAGGCGGCACCTAACATGTCATTCTGCACTAACCGTACGCTTACTTTTGCTTGCTTTAATTACCATTTGTTTAAATCGAACGACGGCTCGAATAAGAAATGTCGCTACATCCAACTCTTCTATAAAATACACGTCTTTTTTTAACTGAGTCTCATCATCGCGCAGTAAATAATCAAAGATATCAATTCAATCTAATTAACAAATAAATCGTTTAACGGATTAACAAGTTTCCTCTTACTGACATATGAACTACCAATTGTAATATAACTTTTCGAATGTAAATTAAAAATAAAACCGATTATTATAAAGTTTTATTAAATGTTGCATAATTGCAAAATATAGTAAATTAAAGACCATAGGTCAAATTTAAAAAACAATCAATAAAGTAAGAAAATTTTAACAATTAATTGTTCCATTTTTTTGAAAACAAAATATTTAGCGGTTTGGTATGAATCACAGACTTATCTAAAAGATATCCACATACATGCACTTAGGGCATTTAAGAGTTTAATACAGCAAACGATAAAATATTGCTCCTTGGCGCCATATTATTTAAGATAAGTACTTGAAATATGCAGTATTACAGTATTAGTGAAAACAAATCATCCACGTGAAGATGAAGCTAACTTTTCAATGTGAGATACTTTATATTCTTCATCACCACCCAATGGAAACCTTTTAGAAGCGCAAGTACAAAAACTATTGACAATGTATGTTATAAAAGAATATTGTAGGTTTCGTACAACTTCTCGTACTCAACCTGCCAATCCTACAATGTTTTTCCCGCTACCAACAACGTAAGTAAACCCTACGTCCATAGTAACTTGCATCGTAAGTTGTGCATGAGGTTTGTTTATCAATTTTACCTTGACAACGGAACGTAAGTAATTTATTTACGTTCCTAGGAATATAATGAAATGTCATAATAAATGATGATATGGTCGGAGAGCCATTTAGTCCAGCCAATCACCTTCTGGAGCCAGTATAACAAGTTACCTTGCATGTGTTGTATATATTAGTTCTTTCTTAGTTATAAACAAGGCAATTATTACATTATATCAAAATAATAAAAATGCATAAATTCCAATAAATGACAAAAATCGTATGAACTTTGCTTCGGAAACGTCAGTTTTAGCTGGCACTTCAAATTATACTAATAAAAAATTATAGATATTGGATTAGTTTTGGCATAGTTTTGGTAGCAAAAAATCGTAATAAGCTACTCGGAACGTCGTACGTACATAAACATCCTCGAAAGAAATTATAATAATCTTCCTCGAATGTTATAACGTACCTACGTTCCTTGTAGTTTAAGTAACTATGTTCTCAATATTGTCGATACAAACCCCTTCAGGACTTATAAAACGTATTCTTTAAATTAACTGGCATCCACTTGTAATCTCTAGTTGCGGCGACAGAAAGGTAAACACATTGCAATAGATAAATCGTTAAACTATTATAGTTTTCGAATAGATATCTTAAAAACCGGTTATGTAACTGTAATCAAGTTTGTAGTAAACGGTGGTTTGTTAGATATTTATAATTACAAGTAAGTATAATTGAAATGGTTGCTTTACATGTTTTTTAAAGATTTTAATAAGCACCCCAAAAAGTATCAGAACATTTACCAAAAAATCATAAAATTCTGCAAATGCATATTTTTACTTTCGAGATTTAAGTATTACAAGATTTAAGTTTAAAACTACAATCATTGCGTAATTATTTTCCTTATCATTTAACAGTCGTAACATTGAAACCAACAACAAAGTGAAATGTTTATCATCATCAACTTGATCATTCTATTCAGATCTTAATTATTCAATAATGTTGCTTTATACGACATTGCGGTCTTCTTACTTTTAGTACCTACTTGTGTGGCCGCCACAATTTTTGTGTTGATTCATCTATCGTACCATGCAAATGTATGCAGACAGAGATCTAGAAAAAATTTGAGAATTCGAAGGACTGGTTTTGAAAGGGAGATAGCAGCTTAAAGCTCGAGAATATTCTCACGGTAGATGTACCGTGAGAATTTTCTCGATCTTTAAGCTGCTATCTCCCTTTCAAAAACAGTCCTTCGAATTCTCAAATTTCTTCTAGATCTCTGACTGCATACATTTACATTACACCAGAAAATAAATTAAAAAGTAAACAAAAACTCACTTTCGCTTTCCTTTTATATGACGTTTATTCCAATTTTGAATCATCTGTACGTACTTCCCACATGTTTGCTTTTAATTTACTATTCTTCTTTAAGTACCGCATAGCCGACCAAGTGGCTCAGTTGTTAGTGTGTACTTAATACTTAATTAAGTCCACATCTGGAATGCTTTTAGGCAATCGATGATATTTATCTTTAGATTTATCAAATTTCCATTTTATATAATAGTGTTGGAAATACAACATTTTGTTTTTTAGTCATAAGTTCATTATCCGTTTTTTAATACTATTCTAGTTTGTCCAGTTCTTGATTTCTTCTGTATACTCATACTATTTATTACATTCTGATTGTAAATGCGATTCTATACACCTGCAGCTGCGCATGTGGCTGGATTTGTAAGTCTCGTCGCGTAATAAAAGATTAAAGTATATTAATAAAAAAATATTGCATAGTTTAAAATGTTGAAAAAGCTATAATAAAAGTTTAAAAAGTATAAGAAAGCCTTCTTCAGTATTACTACAACAAATGGCTGCTATCACTATGTCCGTTGTGACGACTCAATTTTAAATCAATATTATGCAGCTGTTTGCACTATAAAACAATTACATTAAAATCACTAAAAAATGACAAATATAGCCAAAATAAAGAGCATCCTTTGCTAAAATATTAAACACTTTTAAAATGAACAGTTTAAATCTTATTTTTGTAGTTTTTGATAAAATGTTGAAATTTAATATACGATTCCAACTTAAACATAATGCTTATTTTTCGTTCGTATAAAAAAGGTAGTAATAGACGTTATTAATAAATTATTTTTCATTGTATAACTCTTTTAAGGATTTCGAAGTTTTGATAATGTTATAACAATATTAAGTTGCTTATATTTCTAAGGAACGATCAACGAACAAAATCTCTACTATTAAAGGCAGTCCTTGCTTTAAACAGTTTCAATTATTAATCGCAATAATTAACAAACTAGTTTATTAAATAACTATTATCTTATGCACAATAAAAATAATTCGTCTTAATTCGTTTTAAAAAATGATCATTTCGAAATATATTAAATTACTGATGTCCTTCTTCTTTAATCTACAGCTAGATGTTTTATGTTTATATTGTCTTAAAAAAAACTACTCGATAAGAGTAAAGATATTAAAATAACACATTTTATATAAAATCCAATCGATTCTACAAAGTTTCTATCAATTTTGCGTTTTATAATTCAATGAAAGCCGCAGAGTGGCAATATAAATAATATGTTGTCATATAAATCATTATTACGTTGCTTTAAGTTCTATTAAATTATAAAATGTGTTAAAGCATGTGTGAAATCGTCCGTTCCAGCATGTTGATGGTCAGTAGTATTTTAACAGATAGTGCCGGACCAACATATGCCCTCACTTTACGCAATGATTTATGGCGACTATCATAACGCGGTTATGCATTTAAAATGCATAAATTAGGAAATTTCTTGTTTCGCATTCTTCTGTAATTTGTCGATAAATCCGAGAGCCTTTAGCAGTTTGCATGGGTGTTTATGGGTATGTATAGGGTATCATAATGCAAAACTACTCGTATATTCGCATCGCAACTAATATACATCCAACGTTTAATAGCGTACAATGATAATTAAGTCCGATTTGATAATAGGGACGCGTCGGCGACTGTGATTGGTTTGAAATATCATTTTTAAAGGTAGCTACTTACATTTAAATAAATAGTGGGCTTAACTAATTACTTTAACCTTATGTAATAAGCATGACCTAACCAAATCTTAGTAAATCATAAATCAATTATAAAATCAACTTAATATAACTTTGACATACTTATTGTTATTTGTATATGGAAGCGCATTAGGCAATGATTACTATTTTTTATATTATTTTTTAGTAATAACTTATAGTTAATTAAAAATAAATTAAAAAAACTAATTAAAATCTGTTAACAAATTTCATTTATCATTTTAAAGACCAGGGACTTAAAGTCTGGAAGCGCTCTAGTAAACGGTTCGATTCCGGTACTTGGTTTGATTTGTTTTTTATCGGTTCTCTTCTTGTTCCGGTTTAAACATTTTTGATTTTTGTAAGTAAAATTTCTTTACGCATTTTTCAGTTCTAAAAAGTCAAATTTAAAATTTCGTGCCAAACATTAAATTAAATTTATTAATTACCCTTTTAATATTTTTTCCATTATAAATCTCAATTGAAATATTTTAAACTAATAATTGCGATTTTAAAATTTTACTACTTTAAAAAAAGAATTAAACATTGTGATTTTTGACAGCAAAAATTACTTAAATTGCGACTTATAATGGAAAAACTATTAATTACGCTTTTAATAGTTTTTCTATTATAAATCGCAATTTAAGTAATTGTTCTGTCAAAAATCGCAATGTTTAATAGTTTCTTTTTTTTTTATTAGCATTTTAAAATCGCAATTTTTAGTAAATTATATGTTAAATATATTTTATTTTGATTTCAGGTTTTTGGTCAATTTTTTCATTCGCAACTATTGGTATTTTCCTGGTTTTGATTGACCATTAATTTTGTCTCTCCCTTAAAATCGCAATTTTTGTAAAACATTCGAATTAAATTGCAATTTCATTGTATTTTTTCTTCACAATACACAATTTTAGGTGATTGTTTTTGATACGAGCGTCGCAAGTTATAATAAAGTTTCCGATACATATATAATTATTTTTATCGATTTAGCGTACTAATTGAAATTACTTTTGCAATTTTCATTTTATAAATCGCAATATTTAGTAAAGTTTCTGTAATAAGTTGCAACAATCGAAGTAATTTTTTGGAGAATTAAATTTTAATTATATCTAAAAACACTTTTAATGGCTTATGAGAGTTCAAATTTAACGTTCTTTTGATTTCTTTCTAATCAATTTTTAGTCAACTTTTAGTGAGTACTATGAGATTATCCCAATATTTAATAATATTTTTACAAATTTGGTAATTTGTACTAAATCGGAATTTGATCTCTTATAAATTGTAACTTTTAATGAGTTTTTTGAATTTTTTATAATACTATAATACGACCAAAGCACCGTGGCACTTACGTTTAACGATGTGGTGAAGAACGAGATGCAACATTTAAAAAAACACATGATTCACGTAGGATGTTATCAAACTTTGCATCCTTTTCTAGCAAGCCAAGTAGTAAATTTCTTATGATAAATCACAATTTTAATCAATGTTTGCTCACAAATCCCCACTTGTAATGAGTTTTCTGTGACAAATCTTCAAATCCTGACATAATCATAATAATTAATACAATTATCAAAAAAGCATTGACTGGCGTTGGCATAAAATAATTTAAATCAACTTAATACAATATAATATTATAATCAAAACATCGTAAAAAAAGAGTATATTAATGTCGTACACTAATGCATCTTTTTTAGGCAAAATAATTAATTAATATTGACATCAATTAACGGTTAACAAAAAAACATTTATAACATTAACGTAATTTCAAATGTAAGTGATTTAAAAAAATAAAGATAACAGAAAATTGTTAACCGTTTTGGTTCAAATCATTCGGTTTGGTTAAAAAATACTGTTATTTGTTTTTCAATATACGGTTCGGTTCCAGTTTGCGGTTCAATAAAATTAAGGTGGTTTGTTCCGGTTTTTGTTCCAGCTCCAGTTTGGTTCTCGGTTATCAATAAACAAAAATCACTTATGTAATTAGAAAATTTATTTGATGCGCTGCTTGATTTATTTTTGGCAATACAATCTCAGTTTATATTTCTGTACTATTTCTAAAAAAATATTGTCAATGCTCAAAATATATAATATTTACTTGCAATAACAACTGCTAAATTGTGTTTTATTTTAATTTATCTAAAATTTTAATTTTGAGTTAAATTTATGGGCAAAATATGTCCCATCGCATAGGGATGCCCAGCACATAGCCATTTGCATACAAATATGTAAAAATTAATTAAAATAAAAATAGTATATTCAGTATTTTGTATACTTATCGGCATTATAGTATATTAACTAATTACAACTAAAGCTTACAAAACTCAAAAATTGCCATTTTAAAATAATTCTTATACTGATATCTCGAGGTAAACAATAATGTCTGCTGTTATGTAGTCTTGCAGCGCCACAATGTCTACAAAACAGATACAATTTGAGACTCCAGTTCGTAGTTATGAAAGGATAGTGTGAATAATAATTGGAATTTGAATATAAGACTAAATGAAATTTAAGACGAAATATAAATCCTTATAAAAGTGTAATATTTTAAGGCGGATCGATTGGACTGGCGCATAAACGATCACTCATAGATGATATCGTGTTTAAGTGTATAATTTATCAATATTTAGAATGAATAAAATAGCGATTCGGATTTAACGAATGTAAATGCGGATGGGAATCGAACAGGGGGAGGAGAGGACGCGCGTATTTCACATATAAATATATTTCCGAATCAAATATATACATTGTATTCAAAGTTGTAGTTTTAAATACGGCATTCCAGTATAACTGCAGGTACTAAGTACACATATTCTCATCGAAATGAAAGCACGCATGTTGTACCTTATACAGAGCTCCTGATTACTATCACACCACTGCGCTACCAACTTCAAACAAACAAAAACCGTAACCGATTTTAAATTTCAACCCAACTACACAGGTGCTCTGCCGTGGCACAATAAAAAAAAGTAAAAATAAAAATGAGCGCACTTTTGTTACGCTGTATATAGGTAACTATAGCCGCACAATGGAGTACTCCTTTTGCTTAACTTGTTTTAATGCGAGTATTTGATTTGTTGTATGGCGGGCAAGGCGCGTTCATTTGCCTAATGGGTTGCCTATTGTCTCTGGACAGCAGTCTAGCGCTTCTAGACATAAGATATATGTCCGATGTCCTCTGCTTGTCTTACGTATACTGCTTATAGTCGCGCACACAAATACTTGTATGCGGACCGGACATAATCCCTAGATTAATTAAAGGTTATTTTTTTAATTTAATCTTTTTTATGATGTCCGTCTTCTGAAACACGTTCTTAATATACCTGCATTTTAATTTGTGTACAAAATCACGCTTCTCACACGTTTGTTTTTTTAGCTTCTTCACTACATTCCATTCACCCTAAGAAATGTAAGCTTTTTTAATTGTGTTAATAAAGTTTAAATTACAGCAATATAAAAATAATATTAAAATTTAGGTAATCTATGTTATTTTTATAAATCACAATTCTTATTTCCTGAATTCTATAAATTCCCAAGGCAACATAAAAAAAATCAAGAGGTAAAAATAAATGCGACAAATGATTCCATTAATTCATTGTAATTGAATCACTTATTATTAAACATGGAACCATAGGAGCAGAATTAAAGTGCGAGGGGAGTGCTCTAAAAATTACCATTTTTCTTTCAAAATACAGGGTGAGTCTGAACTGTTTAGTATACAGTGTGCCTAGTAGGAAAAATAAAAAATTCCCGGACGACTGTAAAATTTGTTGGACGCCTCGCCAGCCGAGTTCAACAATCACAGTCGTCCAGGAATGTATTTTTCATACGTGACCCACATTATTTTTTCGTCAACCGCGTTATACAAATACAAAATTGAACATTAAAAATCCAGATTGTGTTGTATAAATTTGATGTTGAGAAATGTTATTACATTTGTCAATTTTATCGTGTCTGTAAAACACATTCATTAAAATTTACAGCAGTGACAAATTATTATTATTAGTAATTGCCGTATAGTCCAGGAAAGTCATTCCCGTAATATTATTTCATCGTTGTCTAGCAACCCATTGGGATACTGAAATTGCCAATTTTGGGTTGGTGATGTTAAAACAGAAAGCCTTCACTTTGACAGAGGTCGACAAAACAGATAATTCATTTCAACATACTATACGACCATCAACGAAAATCAGTTTGATGGTAGAAATTTAAAAAAATCTACTTATTTTTTTCCAACGATGTATAGGTTAAGTGCGCTGGTGCTAAGCAACAATATCGATATAAACAAATGAAATTTAACAAATTAGTTAATATTTGTCAATGATTTGTCAGTGTCAGAGGCATATCCTCACCAAAAAGCAAGTTTTCGCAAGATGCTAGTCACTTGTACATACACTAGTAATTTGTGGTTACACCAGTTCAATACCCCTATCTCTTTTAAAACACTAACCACGTATTACCTGCGTGACTAACGTCGCGCGCTAGATAACTTGTAGTATGCGTTGATGACCCATATTAATGACGTCATGACACTTCCCTTCAATAATAACTAGCAAAAACGCAACAGTAACAGTAACTATAGGAAAAAATCAGCGAAGTGATTGACCTCTGGTGTTAAATTTTGGGGAAAACAAAACCCACGTGATATGTCAACAAATTAACCTATACATATTTACTACTGACGGAGATGTCTTTTGTCGACATTTTTAGTTATAAAAATTAAGATTTTTAGGGAGTCTTTCCAGTAAAACTTCTTACAGATCACTTCACACTGATTGACACTAATCACGTGGGTTTTGTTTGAACATCTTAAAAGCGCATGCATTGGTTCTTAATTTTCTCCTCTTGTAACAACCACCTTACCATAATATGAGGCTTATTTTTGCATTTCATTCCAAATATTTTTCGATATTTACCGACCTTTTCTCAGCAACTTTTGATGCCATAACACATTTACATTTCTAGAAAAAGAAAAATCAAAAAACGTATAATCGGTTAAAAAATCAAAAAATAAATTTTGTTTTATTTATTTTGTTTTTTTTTGCAAAAAATAATTAAAAGAAAACAAAATTAATTCCATTTTCTCAAAACAAGTTTCAAAATGATTTATTAGATCTTTTTTTATCGAAAAGAAAAACAATATTTTCTGAATTTTTCTCCACAAGTATTGCAAATAATAATTTTATTTGCTATTTAATTATTACAATATGTAGCTTAAAATCAAATTAGAATATTTATAATTATTAAATAATTACAATGCCATTGCTCCATGTAGTAATAATCATTCATTCCTACATATGGCATTGTAATTATGCTGAACACAATATGCTGATGATAACTAGTTAGTTGTACTTGTAATTTTTTGAAAATACATTAAATTATGAAATGGTTGTTTATCAGTGAGATTTTGAATCAAAATTATAAAATGGGCAATTCCATTTTAAAGAGACACGACTTATTGGAAGTTACTTTGCAAGATTATTTTAGTAGAAGACTAAAAAAATTACATTTTT
>JARJEC010034311.1:0-10040 GCA_030264575.1 Tachinus sp. AB-2021 | reverse complement strand
CAAAAGTGTCATGAAATGTTGCATTCGCTAAGAGAGTTAGCAAGAAAAAGAGATGGGGGCAATGGACGGCGTGTCATAGGTGGCGGGTTGGTTATTGTTCATACAAATCAATTTTAAAATTAGTAATAGTTACTATATTAGCACCAATTTAAGAGATTTAAACTGAAATCAGTAAGTTAAAAGTAGTGTGTGGGGGCCAGGGAGTCGTGAATTGATTAATTGAGGATCGTATAAGAAATCAAGAGAAAGATGGGAGTATTGGATGGTGTCGTAGGTGGCAGGTTGGTTATTGTTCATTCAAATCAATTTAAAAAAATTTAAATATAGTCGGTAAAATTAGTAATAGTTACTATATTACCATCAATTTTAGAGATTTAAACAGAAGTCAGTCAGATAAGAGTTGTGTGTGGGGCTTGGGAGTCGCGGATTGTAAAAAGTGGGTAGCGGGTTGTGGGTTGTGGCATTGGGGTCATAGGGTGCGGGTTGTGAGTCGTGAGTGAGAAATGCATCTTGGGATGCAAATTGACCTCTATTCCGCATCGCACGGGTCTTTTTGGCAGATCGTGGATTATATGTCGTGGGCCGCTGGTTGTATGCAGCGGGTTACATTTAATAATATGATGGTATAATTAAGTAATAGAAATTTAATTAATAAAATGTAGTTGTAGTTAAAGTTTTACTGTTGGTGTGTGTCAATTTTTTGAGACCTGTTTTCTTTCTTTATGTTTTATTTTAATATATTAATAATAATAAACTGTTGTGATGCCGCCGGAACCAGAACCAGATCCGGTATCTGGCGGATCCGACCAATATTTGAAAGATTTGATTTCGATCGGATCTCAATAACCGTGGTCGGATTTTGCCAGATCCAACTTTCCCTAAATAAATAAATGTAAAAGAGTAAGCAATACTAATAATAAAATTTAAAAAATAATATTAAAATTTTAATATTTATGAAATAATTATAGCAAAATCTTTAATACAAATACACATTTTTTAAATAGACAACTCCCTTATATCATAATTTTTCATGCTCCACCAAAAATGCATATAAAGTAGTCTCTGTTAAGCAAAGTTTAGAACTTATTAAAGCAGTTACGCATAAAAAAAAAATTGGTCAAAAGTTATAAAATTAGCTGTTCACAAATTTTTCTGGTAAAAAAACTTATTTTCCGAGAGTTTTTTTTTCATTTTCAATAAAACACAAAGTAAACTGTCAAATATGATAAATAGAAACTAAAAAATTTAGAAAGCATTCTTGAAAAATGTTTCACAATTGATCATTAGTTAAATTGACGTTACACAAACTAGAATCAACAACTTTTGAAATTGTAAATAATTTCGATTTTTTTTTGCAAGAACAAGATTTTTTTTCTATTAAAGAAAATAAATAAAATTTATTGAATAATAAAAAAGAAATTTAATATAAAAATATATTTTTTAAATTTTGGCGTGTTTTAAAATTCATTATAGAACAAAGCTATTTTAACGTTTGATTTTTATAAAAAATTAACTTATAAACAAATTTAAGTGTTTTTTTGATTATCATTTTTTAACTTTTTTCTTGTACCAAAAAAAATTTTAAATAAATTGAAATGTTTCGAATGTAAGAAAAAAAAGAAATTTTTTAAGTTCTTTTTATCAACTTTTAAAGAAAATTGAATGCAATAAAAGAGGAAAAGAAAACCATCCACACAAATAAGTTTATATTTTTAAAGATCCGGTTTCGAATTTGGTTCCGGTCAGGTTTCGGCTTTCATTTTTAATGATGGATCGGTTTGTGCCAAAAAATTGATCACGCGGCATAACTATAAAACGGTTTTTTTATTTTTTTTAAATACTTATGCTTTAAATGAGATATTTCACACTTGTTTTTATTAAGAAATATTTTGAATATCTAAAAATATTTAATAAATTTCTATGGGCTTATAATATTTGCATTAATATTAACAAAAGTAAATTAAATATACTTTATAAATAAAAATACAATATATGGAATGGAATTCTGATAATAGAACAGCATTAAATCCTCCATTATACCAAACGTTAAAAGCGAGCGATTAACAATGCTCTAAAAACGTTTTTGCAATTTATGCAATGAAATGATTAATGCATTTATTGTTTTGCTTTTAATGAAAAACGTGCAATGAAATATTTTTTAGTTTAATTAAATAGCATTGAAGCATAATTTTTTTAAACATCAATTAAAAGCATTTAAGTGTGGTTTAATTGAAACGACCGACATTTATCTTGGCTGTCATCCTTTTAAGGAGGTCTTATAATCAAACATCTCCCTTGAAATATATACATGCATAAAGACCCTATCAATCTCGGATTAACCCCCCTCCAAAAAAATATAGCTACAAGAGGCTTTCCATCCGCCACAAAAAAATCTGACACCATCAATCTAAACTTGAATCATGTCAATGGGATTGGGTAGAAATGTTGTATATAAATAAGGAGACAAAATATTTAAATTAAAAGAAGCGCGGAGGGAGTGAATATTTTTTATTATACTCATTTAATTTGCTGAGAGGATTATATGATGCTTATCATGCAGCTTCACACAATGTTATAAAATAGTTTTATGACTGCACAATAAAAAGTTATATAATCAGAGCAACGCAAAAACATAAATTACAAGCGCAGAATTTTCGTTATTTTTTATATTTTTATTTCGAATAATCGTTTTACTTCGTTTCAGTTTTAAGTTTTATTTGAAACTTCCTGACTTGACGTAACCATGAAATTTATTATAATCTCAATGACCTTCAATGACCTTCACCTACAACTTTAGTAAATAGGAAAAAAAAATTCAAAAGCCTTTTTAACTTAATTAAGCTATTCGAATATTGTGTCTTAAAGAAATTCATTCCTATTAACACCTAATTTTATAAATAAAGATAAATAACTTTAAATATATAAATTAATAAGTTTTATAGAGCCAAATTACGTTAAATAATTATATAATGTAGGAGAATTATATTATTATAATAGCTCATTTTAATCTCACTCGATGATAAAACTGCCATATATTTGACTATCAATGTTTTACAACGTTACAAATAAATATAAACCGCTTTTTTGTCATATGAGTTTATGAAATAAAGCTTTAAAAACCAGTGTAAATTGACCCTTTTTTTGTCCACATACTAAAATACTTCAATATTTGACAATTTTTGATTTGTACATCTTTTGTGGACAATAAATTGTGTGTGCTATTTTTACATTTACTTATTTACTTTGCAAAATTCATTAAATCATAAATTATAATAAAATGCAATTTATAATGAAATGTTGATCAAACATAATAATATATACATAGATTCATAAAACTCTCCAATTTTAAAGTAAATATAAATTTATTTGCATTTAACCAATTTAAAACTTTGATCAAAAGCGTTACATTTTCATTGCTGCTATAAAGGATTAGATTTGAAAATATACATTATTAAAAATATATGGTTTGGAAATAATTTATGCATTGCAAACACGGTTGTTGCGTGCAGTTACGGCCAACAATTATTACACTCCACTAAAATTTATCGCCTATTAAAATTTACTAATTGATTTTTAGCGCTATTGAATTAAATAAAGTAATTATCAATTTAATCTGTAATGTATATTTAGTTGAAATTTATAAATCAATAAGTTTCTTCTAAATAGATTAGTAGGAAATTAAAATTCTTTATTTTAATTTTATTTTCTAGGTGTACCCGGAAGGCAGAATACGTTCACAATGAGCACCAACACGAACATCGAGAGTCAGCTCAGGTCCCGCAAAAAGGCTGCTAAAATGTTGGTTGCAGTCGTCGTTATGTTCGCGTTCTGTTACTTCCCTGTTCATTTGTTATCCGTGCTTAGGTAAGGAATTTTATTTAAAGTTTTCCATTGTTCAACAAAATTTTTTGTTCGAGTGCATTTATTTATTTATCGATTATAAAAAATAAATAAATGCACTTCATGCACAATTTCCGTTGCAGCAACAGTTGGGTTGTTATAAAAGTCCTGAAATATTTTTTTATTAAATTTCATTCACAATTATTTTTAGCACAAATTTATTTTTAAACAATAATTTTATTTTTAATCAATAAACAAGTTAATTTTTGTAATTAATCTAAGGGAAGTATTAGATTAATTACAAAACATTTATTTTATTTATAAAGGTAAATAGCATTGTTTTAAAAAAATGTTTTTTGTTTGAAGTACATATTGATATTTAAAAAAAATTAAAAAGAAGACATCGACAGTTTAGGAACAATATCATTAATTTATAGTTGATGATGTCCTCTAGAAGTTATTCTAATATTGGGTTGGGTGGCAATCGAACGTTTTATTTTTTTGTCAATTATTTGTTTGTAAAGTATTGCGGACGTTTCGGTATCCGAACTAACACCTTCTGCGCTCATTTATTATAAATTAATTTTGTCACATATAAAATAATTATTAGCATGCAAACACGAGACCAGAGTAATGCAACCATTTGATTATAAATTGAATGTAGTAGGACATTCAAGTTTAAAGGCCAACAATCCGATATCCTATCCAATTGTTGGCCTTTAACTTGTATGCCTGGTAATAATTCCTTAATGCGGACTAATACTTGTTTTAAATGTAACAAAATTATTTTATAATAAATGAGATCTGAAGAAGGTGTCAGTTTGGATACCAAAACATCCGCAATATTTTACAAACAAATAATTGACAAGAAAATTAAACGTCTTATTGCCACCAAACCCAACATTCGAATAACTTCTAGAGGACATCATTAACTGTAATTGAATAATATTAATAAAATTTGGAAGATATTTATAACATTTTACTACCAAACTTGTATTGACGCTGAAAGTTCTGAAAATATTTTTTGTCACATTAGTACCTAAAAAATAATTAAAAAATTTTGTAATATAGTTAAGCTACTTTTATATGCACAACTAACCGACATGTTTTGGTTAAGTTAGATTAGGTTTTTGGTAAATCAACCTTTTAAGATTGTTATTGCCTATTACATTAAAAAATATTGTAAATAAAAATGTTATAAATAATAATAAAGTATAAATAAATTAATAAGTTGAAATAAATTAAAAAATATGAGCAATGACTTGTTTCCAAGCAATATCTAAGCTGTATTGAGGCTTAGACATATCTTACAAATAAATATACAATAGTTTTTTGTACAGCGCTGCTGCTTCATTTTTTTTAACTATGACAATATTTAAGAAATGCATTTTTTTATAAACATTATTTGCCTTTTGTAACAAGTAATACAATTGTGGAAGCTTCCGTCGCTATATTATCTTTTTAGTACAAGTTTTTTTTACTTAATTTTTCATAAATAAAACTTTTGCCAAATAATGTTTTAGTTGATTACCTCGAAAATGAAACGAGATAGGCAAAAAGGTTATTTAGATTGTTTTATTAAAATTCAAAAATGTATACAACGTATCATTTTTGCCTCAGTTAGGAAACCTGTATAAACTTAATGCATACTAAAATTGTACAATTTTGATTACAAAAATATTTTCGATAGAATTTGGGTAACAAAAAACAAATAGACAGCTGCCATCGGAATTATTGATAACTATTTTACCAACAGAAAGCGAATATAAAAATATCATCAATGTTAAGAAAATAAACAATTCTAACGCAATTTGTTTGTTTCAAAACAAATTCATAAGAAACAAATATTAATTCCTAAACATCTAATATAAATTCCGAATATTTTTATATCAATAAAAACTATACATTTAGCAAGTAGTCTTTCATCAAAGAAGATTTTATATGTTTCATTTTTCACTATAATTAATAGGATTTTTCAACGTGTATTACATATATTAAAAAGTCCCTGGTATTAAATATCAAATATTTACAAAATATACTATAAAAACTGTTTGGAACAAGAAAGAATAAACTTCAATGGCATGAAAAAAACTTAGAAAAAGTGCGTGTTATCTGATCTCCCTGCACTAAATTTAACAAGTAGTTGCGAGTTATGATGCCCCCGATAAGGCATAAACTACTTGTTCCATGCGGTATAATATTTTAGGCAAATCCCATCACTCATCCCACATACGTGCAACATATTTATGTTTCCCTTTTTTTGCAAATAAAAATTTTGATGGACGGTTAGGTAGCTTCAAAGTGGGTTAACGTTTAATATATACGAAGACTGTTAACGTATTACTTGTATTATTTAAAATTTTATTGAAAGGCACAATTTGATAAAGCTGAAATAAATTAAATGAAGATAGTTAAAAATACTGGTAATTAATTATAAATTCAAAATACAAATGTTGCTGTGCCGTATATAAATTTTCAACAGTTGCTAGTTAGTTGTGTGGCGTGGTTTGTGCAGTGACTACTACTTCCAACCCATAATTTATGCCAAAAATATTATCATCTAGCATTGAAAGCTTTTTAAATAATAAAAATGTTGTTTTGACAATAATAAATACAATCAAATTACAAAAAGTTCATTTTAAAACCTTTCTAAATCCTCTCACAATCTCATCACTTGAACGATCATAAATTACCTTCCACTATCATCGAGAAAAATCTCATGCTAAGCTGTCAGAAATAATAATGTAGCTCCAGTCTTATTACATACATCAACTTTGCCTCTACTGCTTATTATACGATATTACTGGAATCGCACAAAAATATTACAATTTTTTTATGTGATTCAATTGCATGGCTAAACTGTTTTCATTGCTGTCCCATTTCTACAGAAAATGTAATGAGTTTATGTGCAGGATTGGCCCTCGTTAGTTTTTCGCTGCGGACATTCTCCGTAATTTGATAAATGTTTTGGCTGGAAGATGTACGAGCGGAAATGAAAAAATAATAATAAAAAATAAAAATCGGTAGCGTATGATTGATGCAATAAATTAAGTTAATTGCGGGCAGTTTGTTGCGGATTATGTAGGCATTCGCTTTAAGTGCTTTGGGTTTATTGGAATTGTTAATGGGGTATTAATTTGTAAATAATTATACAAATGGCTTTTATTGCATCCGTTTTTTTAACTATTAAATTCATTTATAGATGATCTTTACTAGCAAAGAAAATTACAAGTGTCATAGAATTTATCAAATACTATAACAATATGATGGGATACAACTAGTATGTAGTAGAAAACCTAAATATTTGTATGTTTGTAACATGTATTAGTCTAACAGCTTTTGTCAAGTAATTTCCAGATGAAAATTCTTTTTAGTTCTCACAGTCAATACTTTAATATGCTGTGCGTTTAAAGATAAATGTAAGAAGTCCTACTTTAACTTACTTAAGAGACACAAGGTTGATTTTAGTCTGATTCAATTTATAGTGACTTACTGAGATAGGATATCATAATCTCAGGCGTTTTAATGCTCACGAACGTAAGACTTTTGTAACTTCTCTCATATTTAGGCATTTTAACTAGATCGTATTTATCAGTATTTTTATAGATGCCCTCCATTCAGAAACATATACATTTTCAAGCGGATGTGGGATCATCCGCTTGAAAATCTGACCGGCTTAGGCCAACATTAAAAAGTTTTACTGTACAATATTATAATTTCGTCCTTTTTGAAATTTTATAATATGATGGAGTAAGAAGAACAAATTTGAATTAACATTATTTTATAAGTTTTATTTTATTAACTTTTATTTTATTTTAAGTAATCAATGGGCATAACTTAACTGTTTAGTAAATCGACAAATGATTTTGTATTTTAAAGTATTTTAATAAATTGTGTCGCATCCCTCAGTGTGATTTATGCGGCATCGATAATGTAAACAAAGCCATGATAGAATATACTAAAATACATAATAGATACATAGAATATACTAAAACATAAAATGCCGCATTAATCGGAATATTTTAGCATTGTGTAATTGACAACAGTTTGGTTCCTTTCTGTGCATTTGCTACAATCAATTTTTTTACAATTAATATCTATCAATATTAAATCTATACGATGCTGATGATTACACCGAGTACTGCTAATTACGTTACTAGACTTTCTAAAATACAAAACGCAATACATGTTAAGTAGACGTCTACAGGTATTGCGTTTTGTATTTAGAACCATTTAGACTCAGCGTTAATGCATCATCGTTTTCAATCATTTTTGTGTACTAAGCTATTAATATTTTTAGTATTCCCACAATTACTTGCGGTCCAACAGACTATTGTTAGTAATTATATATTTTTTCATAAACAAAAAAAATATTATTTAAATATTTACGATTTTTTACAAACAGTTAAAATTAACACGAGCAAAAAGTATAATATTGTTTCTCAAACAAACTATTTTGAAATAATTTAGTCATTCATTAATTGGCTATACTTGCAAAGTTTATATGTATAGTTACAATAGATTATATTCAAAAATGAATTACAAAATTAAAAATAAAAGTAAAATAAAATATAATAAGAGTTGAGAATTTGGACCTAAAAGTGCAGGAATTATTTTTTATTTGTTCTGATCTTGTCGAGAGAGTTTTATATTTTTATAAAAAGTATTAAAATTAAATTAAATAATAGAAAGAAACATTTCATTTTGGATTTTTGCATTCAATTTATCGATCAATAAACAAAATATAGTCGTTTACTTTTGCAGATATAGCTGTAAAGTATTTATAAAAGGTAAATCTGATAAATTAATAAAAATTATATAAATCAGCCAGAAGTTATTTGACAAAACGGGAATATGGGTTTGGTGGATGTCCTTGATAAAGGCATTTCAAACTATAGATATAGTATTAAGCAATTAAAGGTAGTGGCCAAAATTTTGTAACTCTCTCGATAGTACAATGATAAACGCATGGAAATATTTAATTAGTTAAAATTATCTGTTGCATAACATTTAATACAAATAAAAAACTTTTTTCAAAAATGTACAACGATTAATTAAATTTGTTGTGCGACCGTAGTAGTTTTTCTTATAACTAAAATACGAAAATATAAAAAGACCTCAGTGAATAAAACTGCTGCATCAAATGAGTTTGTAATTAGAGAAGTTCAAAATCATATACGCGAGTATGTTTGTGGAAATTTATCGGTTATTGCCAACTGTAAAATTATGTTTAAATCGTGTTTGATTTGATTTTGAGAGAGACGGAGATATCTCGCTATGTATTATTAATAAGTGAAATGCTATAAATTGGCTTCGGTTAGAGTTGAATGCTTTGATGATGGCCGGTGCTAGTGGATTTTCTCTAAATTCTATGTCAATTAAGTTAGAACATGTTAATTATTTATTGTTTTATTAAATATTCCTCAAATTATTAATTTTATATGATTATGTTGTAAAGTTATTAATTTTTATTCCAAATATGCAAACAACAGTAAATCATTATCGAAGTATTAATTAGTTATATATTGGATTAATTGGTTTGTGAACATAAATTTGAAATTAATTTATATGTAAAATGTAATTAAATAATCAGTTTATTTCAAATAAATGTAGTATTAAATTAAACATAAAATAAATAAAAATTAAAGGTAAAATTATAATTTTTGAACAGGTACACGCTGTTTTTTTTTAAAGATTTGTAGTTAATATTTTTGTCGATTACTTATCGTGTCCTGACAATAATGGTACATACCAGTTGATTACAAATTTCAACTAAAAGTCACCACATATCTTTCAAGCTGATGCACTAGTTTGCATCAACAAGTAATTAATTGCATTCTCAGTATACATGGTGATTTATTAGCCCACCGTCAAACTTTGACAAATGAAAGCTCGTGTAATTATAAGAAAAAAGGTTCATATAAACAATATCAATTAGCCAGAAGACTATATTATAACATTACATATTAACAAGTTTAGAAATTATAAAACATTTTGATTCTATAGCCGCATAGGCGTTGTGATATTGGTTGCCTTTAAATTCTATTGGTTGTTCTAGAGAGTTAGTCTAGCTTCCTTTGTCGTTTATAAGAAGGGCACACAACCACTCACTTTGACTTCAAAATTGTTTATGGCTGAAAAGTCAGCAAAACCTGTGGCCAATGACAATTAAATGGACTAAAATTGCAAAAAAAACTTAC
>JARJEC010034272.1:0-14268 GCA_030264575.1 Tachinus sp. AB-2021 | reverse complement strand
TAATGAGTAAAATTGTTTAATATGAAATTAATTCTGTATTTAGAAATTCAATATCATACATTATGCATTATTTATTATTAAATATAAATTAATTATACCTAAAGTATGATTAGTATAATTTTTTTTTTTAATAATTAAGAAGGCATATATGTTGTATTTAATTTTATCTTGCTGTTCAATACTACTTGCAGGTATTTTTTGCATTACCAAGTTACACATTTCTGAAAAATGTTCACATTTAATATAACGAGTGTATTGGTGATTATTGAATTAAATAAAATTAAAATGATTTTACTTTGAAGGATTAATTATGTTGCTAAGAGCAACATAATTAATCCTTCATGATGCACATGAGCGTGCCAGCGCGTGTGTGGTTTCCTAAAGTATGCTGCTTTGTGTCAAAAAAGAAAACAAATTTTTGATAATCATTAATTTGATTGTTCGTCGACGTATACGTCACTATGAAAAACACAAACGATAATTCTATAATTGTCGGCAAAAGTCGCTGAGAGGTGATTATGACTTATCGCTCAAAACCGTCACAACCGACGTACGTATCTAATGTCATTTTATTCTGTCACATCTACATAAGCGTAGATAAAATATAGAATACAAATAATATTTGCAAAACGATGATCACATTCACTTCTCAGCTAGATAGTAGTCTCACTGGGAAATAATTATGATTTTATCATTTTGCTTGTGCAAGCCTGTCCAATCAAATTGCATCATCAAATTATCAATAATTATTCCACAACACATGTTGATAGTTCAATTGCTTACATTTGCATCACCAAATTATCAATAATTATTCCACAACACGTGTTGATAGTTCAAAAATGTATTTCAATGTAGCAAATATAAGTTTTTATTAGTGATACCGAGATCCATTTTTGTCCGAAACCGGATACAGGATGTATCATCAAAAATAAAAACCGGTACTAAACCGTAATAGAATTCGGGACCGAATACATAGAAAAGTATTATATACATCTTGCCAAAAGCGAATTTTTTTTGCATTCAATTATTATACAAAAATTTAACATAAAAATCTTAAATACAAAAATATTCAAATTTAATTTTATAACATTTTATAGTAAAGTAAATAAGTAAATTTTACACTAAAAAAAAATAAAAAATCAAAAACAAATTTAAATATTTTTTGCTTAGTTCATTAATTGATTTTTTCAAAACCAAAACAACAAAAAGAATTTGTTCTTAAATAAATTATACAACACGTCAAAATATAAAAAAATATTCAAAATTTTCAATTTCTTAAAAATTTCTGTTTGCAAATTTTATTAACTAAAAATTATAATTTTTTTATAGTAAGAAGAATTAAAAAATCATTTTCAAAATTAAAAATGTTTTCTTTTAGTTTTTGTAACATTGAAAAAACCGTTTAACTATCTATCAATCATGAATAACAGTTTATTTTATCACATTTTTGAAAACATTTAAAAAAATTCTATCTTATTTTTTTTACATTAAAACAATTACAAAAAGTTGCAAAATTACATTTAGTAATTTTAATATATTTAATTCAATTAGTTATAAAATTTAAAACCTGTTCATGTAAATCATGTTTAATGTGGCTCCATTGAAAATAGAATCAAATAATAAAGAAAACATTTCTTTTCTAGAATTGAAGGTTGTTTGTGGGAGACATTTTTGCAACTGCTTATTAGAGAGTCTACTTATAGAGGCTACTTTACATGCATTTTTGCCTGTGTTTGCAAAATTGTTTTGTTATGGAAATGATCCATTTATAAGATTTGATTACTACTACGGATTTCACTGTAATTGTTTTAAAATTATTAAAATTCTAATATTTTTTAATTAATTTATATTTTTACATTTGTGTTATTTACTTTTTTTGTATTTTGCTTTTTTTGTTTGCATTTTTTTAATTAATATAACATTACATTTGGATCCGGACCGGATATTTATTGAGGTCCGACCGAAACCGAAACTTTCAAATATTGGCCAGATTCGCCGAAAACCAGATCTGAAAGCACAATCCATATGAAAATATAATAATATCAAACAAAAACAAAATTCTGGTTTTGTCGTATATGTTTGTAATCATGTTCAGCCAGGCGTCTTTGCCGACATGTGTTTGGTCAACTTTGTTAGAATATCTTCCATGTAAGGCTTTTTGAGATCCAAGATCCAAGTATGTAGTTTTTGTCTGTTAATGTATATATATATATATATATATATATATATATATATATATATATATTGTGTAAAAATGATGTTTCTTGTTTTGTATAAAAATAGTTTCACAATTTATAAATTGTGTTGTTATGTAACTTTGTTATATTTATGAGATCACGTTCACTATCTTTACATGGTAGTGTTAGTCTTTGTACTGCTGATGTTGGTTGATGATTTCAATGTTTAGTTAGTGTTGTGTTAATTTTGGTTTGTACATGTTGTAAATCTGTGTTTGTCCATCGTACTATACCAAAAAAGGATGTTAGCGATGGAATTGCAAATGTGTTGATAACTTTAAACAAGAATTTTGCTGTCAGTTTAGTTTACATTAAATTTGTCATCCGTTTACAAAAATCGTTTATCAATTTTGTGTTAATGTGTTTATGTTGTATATGTTTAGACTGATCAAAGCCAAGATATTTGTTTGTGTTTGTCATATCTAAACCTTCAATTTCAACATTTTTATTTAAATAATAATTTTGTGTTGTCAATTTTCCACTTATTAATTACAGTTTCGGCATTTATCGAGTCCATTTTTATGTCTTGATAGAAGTTGTGTGTAATTTTGTTAAATTTATCGAGTTCCGCACTCGTGGATGCATATAGTTTAATATCATCCATAAACATTAAATGTGTGATTTTGTGTTGTATAGTATTATTGTGTTTAATTTCGAAACCATATTTTGTTGTGTTTAAAATGTGTGATAGTGGGTTTAAAGCGAGGTAAAACCAAACATAAAAATATTTTTTGTGAATATTTAATTACATTTTCTTACTAAAATTTGCCAAAGTATGAAAAAAATAAAAAATGTACTTTTTTCAAACTGAAATAAAAATTTATAAATACTTCTAACAACACAATCAAATTATCGCATATTTTCTAAATATATTAATTAATAAATCTACAATTTTTTATAAAACAACCTGCAAAAAATTTGCTTTCTTGACACTTTCACAACAATAATATAAATTAAATGATGATACGTAGGTAGTAAGTAAGGTTTTAATTGCAAAAATATAATACGTAAATATTATAGTAGGGTTTCAGCACTGGCGCAAACACTTTAAGACAAATGCTACAAAGGTAGGTAGAAAACTACGAATCTATTCTCGATTCACGCAACACCGGAAGTGTACAGCGTGATAAATTTTAGACAGGTGCTGAAAAGCACGCTTTTCTGAGAACACACTTTATGTTAAATTTGCAATGTTTAAAGTTGCTGAGGTTTGTTAAACCTCACGTAGGCGATACCGGGTTAAAATGATCGTTTTGTTGGTGGAAATATTATTATTTTCAATACTACCTAATAATTTATTATTAAAATTATTTTTCTTGTTACCATCTCTTATAATTTGCAAAACAATGTAGCGCTATGCCACTGCGAGTAATAACAAAATCAGAACTAGTTGTTATGACAGACTAAAAAAACTCTTTACTTTTACAATTTTAAATATTTTAAAACTTTGAATAAACAAAAAACAAAAATTCAAAACTAAAAATATCGAAACGCAAGTAAAAAATACTGATTTTTTTTAAATGGTCGGATTAGCTAATATAGTTAACAGTTAATGTAAATCGCATTTGCACATTGAGCATATTAAAAAATTGTGTTACAAACAGTATGCTTTATTATAGAATTTGTAAAACATATTTCCCTTTTTTTTACTACATCAAACTTTTCTATTATTCTGTCATCTGTAGTTTTAGATGTAGATTAATAAGTTTTAATCCTAAAGCTTTAATAAATTTTCTTTTTCATGTTGTTTTATTTACATGAGTCCATCAAGTAGCCAAACATTTATATTTGATTTTCAGTAATGAATTTTTGTTGCAGTTTTATTTAAGTGTTATGTAAGCTCACTTGCTCAAAACTATTAATGCCACCTTTGGTTACATTGTGCGTTTCAATAATATGTGGATTTTTAATATATGTTTGATTACATTATCCTTGTGGTATATAGTTAAAAATAATAATACATTTGTGTTTTTTTGAGCATATAAAATTGTTTAATTATTATCATATGTAAATAAAGACTTCCCTGCTTATTTTGTGACCAAATAAGATTACTTTGCTATTATTTTGTGTATATTTTTTGTTATCATTCTTAGTTAATACATATTTGAAAATAAAATTTAGTGCTATACATATTTTTGCCAAGATAATATATTAGCTTGTAATAAAGTTGTAACCTATAATTGATACATTTTATTTTAGTGTTTAAACACGTATTTATTTAAAGTTTTTAAGTATAAAGATAGTTATTTCACTGTTATTTCTGCATATTGTTGCATTTAGTTTGTAGACCATGCAGAACTTTGTAGATAAAATAACTTTATTTTCCAAAACTAGCAATAAAAAAGTTTTACAGATGCTACCTCAAGTACAGTATATAAAACGTAGATAATAAAAATAAATTTAAATCAATCAATTATAAAAATAATAAATTATTATATCGATATTGCAGTAATTATAAATTTAACTATTAATTTAAATAAATAAATTTATGTTGGGAAATTTATTGCCCTGTTTGTTTATTGCTTCATGCATCCGCTGGAAATTAATTAAAATCATTTATAATTGAGTTTCCTCAATCGGTTTGTTCACTTGTGAATTCGATGCCTGGTATTTGGAGCCCATTTCAATTCCCAGTAAGTTTAGTACTGCAGTGGCGGATGTTAATCAACTGGCATACTACTCATAGGACTAAATATTAGTGCGGTGCAGGTTTCTATTGTTTCACCATATGACGGCCTATATTGGTTTCATTACAGCTTATGCTTTAGAATATACGCCATTTAATAGCTATATTAGAAATTATTCCTTTGTAATATCAACAATTATACTGGACGTAACATAACTGATTGCAATATCATACCGTTCAGAAATAAATTGATATTTATATAATAAGGTTGAATGTTTAACATCGATTTAGCGGATCAATTTTAATTACGACAATCATCATAATATGATTATAAAAAGTTTTATTATAACAATAAAATATTATTTTACATCTATACCATAACGGAATTAAAAAACTTTAATTACAATTTTTATAACAGTTTGCAACGTCTTAAACCGCATTTTCATATTTACTAAACTGCTTTTTTATTTCGGTGCACAATAATAATAATAAAAAACAGAAAAACGCAGTATCAGTATCACGAACCAAGCAATATTTTTACACAATTTGCATTACATAGTAGAATCGTTTGTAACAAGATAACTTTAAAAAAAGTTATTTATTATTTTTTATCAAATTTATTATTATTATTATTATTATTAATATTATTTTCAATTAAATTTATTTACATTTAAAAATATCAAACATTACAAAAGTTTTGTATTTGAATATTTTAAGGATTTATAATGATGTGCCTAGATTTTTGCAATATAATACTAAAATATACACAACATAATCTATCTATATGGTCCAGTTTATTGTTGAGTAGTATTTTAGTATAAAAAGAAATATAAACAAATAAACTGGACCAGATAGTTAGATTATGTTGTGTATATTTTAGTATTATTCTAGTATTTACAACAAAAAATAAGTTTTTATACTGAGCGGTGACCATATACCAATTATATTGATTTTAATTCTAAAATTATTCATTTGTAATGTCTTGCTTATTATTACATCAAATCTAATTAAAATTTTTGTATATAATTTCTGCCGTTAAAAATAATGTAATTTACATTATTTTTACTAATGTAATTTAATTTTTTTTTAATAATGTAGTTTTACATTTTTTTTACATACGGCAGAAATTATCATTAACTGAAATAGGCTCGTTCATAATCCTATTGCTTATATTGCCAATGACTAATTTGGTGTACCACTTTTAAGTCTCTGCCAATATTTTTTATTGTTATTTTTAAAATATTTAGATATTTGTAAATTCATAATGGGAAAATCCATAATCGCGACTTTCCGTCAGGCAGCGCATAAGTCAAATGTCGATGTGACCAAAACCGCACATTTGACATTTTATTTAGGTTACCCGATTGATACATGTAAGAACCCCAGAAAGCTACAGCGTTATTAAAGTAACTTTTATAGTGAGGCTTAAGGGATATGAGTTGACGTTATTGATAAAATTTAAAATAGGAAAAGGGAATTACATTACACACTTTTATTGTATATTTACCACAATTATTGTACGTCTAGCAACACTTTACTAACGTGTTTAATAGAAAATACAAGAAATAAAAAAACAGCGTTAATTTTAATGTGTGAAGAAGTTGTAACAAAGAGAACATTTCCTGGCAATTTTTTTTAACGCCAAATTTATCGTCACCACAACTTATTTCAATTCCATTCGTCGATTTTATATCTTTCTTGCGTCTATTGTCTATTAATTTGTTGAGCAGTAAATTTATTGTGATTTATTGAAAAGGATTATGTATATGTTAGGGCTTAATTGGCGGAAAAACTATAAACTAGTTTTGTTGACCGTGTTAAAAGAAAATAAAAATTTAAATTCCAAAATGCTAAATGCAAAAATTTCATTTTTGTTAATAGAAACTTTGTATAGTGTAATAAGAGTTACTAAGTTTATTAAAAATTAAAATAAAAAATATGAAAATTACTTTCAAAGAATAAATGAAATAAATTAAAAATATGCTTGGCAACTTATCAACATTTTTATTAAGATTACCATTATAACATAGACAATGAAATGAACACAGTAAATGTTAATCTGTCAGTTTGACTTACATGCTGTGATGATTATTTAAAATAATATTTTGTGAGTATTAAGTTGCCTACAATATAAGTTTTAAATTAAAAGTTCTCAGCATTTTGGAATTATCATTTTTGTTTTTGTGGTACTATCGACTAAGTTACCTTGCGTTTGTCTGGCAAATTATATCCCACTCTGTATAGCTTGAGGTTGCAATGCGTATTAAAACTTATACCCCAAAAATATATTTACATTGAATAGAATTATTATAAATTCAATAAAATTAGTCACGAGCCAAGTTGGCGCTGGTAGGTGATAACATAACAAATTTACTTATATTATTTTATGACCATCCGAACGCGAACAGACGGATCCGGTTTTAGTTTTCAAAAATAATTTTTATTACATTTCTATTGTGTCTTTATAGGTTAGATATTAAAATAATGATTCAAAACTTTTACTTTTAATTTCATTATATTTCCAATGTCAAGCCACTATATTAGTGAGCAACTGCCTTTCTTTATTTGTTATTCTGTTCAAATCGAGGCCGTTTATGACGATCTTTGAAGAAAAACTTATGCGTGAAACACACATACAGACATTTTTCTTAGAACCACTTTCTTAGACTTTAAAACGTATATTTTCGATGAAATCTTAATTTAAAATTTACAATAAAAAAATTATACAAAATAAATATACCCCATATTTATTTTATATCATTTTTTTATTGTAAATACCATCTGTGAGACTCTTTTTATTTACAAACCATTCCAGGTTTGCTATTAGACACCAAGTTATTTACACTATGTGTATTGCAATATGTGTAGACTATCAGCATCATTTGTAGACTTTAGGAAACAGATTGAATTTTTAATAATTTTATTATACCATTAAAGTGCATCTACAAAATAAAAAATTGTATTTTTTATCTTTGGTCCTGGTCCTGTTTAAAAACTTATTTTGCATCAATTAGATTATTCTACTTTTATAGGATTTATCAACAAAAAAAATCGATTTTTTTAGCAATAAACATGGCAGCAAAACTTTTTTTTAATAGCTAGCTACGTGAGATGATATTATTAATAATCGAATATTTGGCACACTTACTAAAACAAAAAAATAGTTTAATTATTCAAATATAGTCAGATGGCAAATTTATTACCATATGACCATGAACAGCATTCGTATGATTTTTAAATACGTACTTATGTCTTAGAACTTATACCCAATAAGCTGGATTGATATAAAGCGTTATTATAAAAATATGAATATTTTTATAAATTAAAATTTTAAGTATTATTTGTTGATGAAATTTAAAAAAAAATCGAATAAGAATAATGCTTTACCTAAAAACATTTTATATATTTTGTTGTAGTCAAAGCCCACATTTGTATTAAAAAATCTTATATGGTGCGAAGCTCATAGTTTTTTGTTAGTTCTAATTTTTTGATATAAATAAAATGATATGTTAATTAATCTTTTTAAGTATATATATTTACTGATATTTAAGAGATACATTATATTAAAAAAAATAAATGCATATTGTATTTATTCAAAGTAAACTAATATTATTTAAAAAAATGGGATGACCTAACTGTTAAGTATTTTAAAGTGGTTTATAATAACAAAGAATATTATGATGTTTTAATTAGGAATGGTCCATTATTAGTCCATTCTACGAAGAGCTAAAGATATCATCTTAACAGTTATTACTTATTAACTTAAATTTTCTTAAAGTACAGAATGGGATGCGAAGATTGTATCTATATAAATAATTACGCCGTTGAAAAGTTTTCCTTTCTTTTTAATTAATAACATAAATTTAATAGTAATATTAAATAATTACCAACTTAATAAGTTGTTTGTTTAAGATATAGGTAATTGCAATAAATAATTATCTAATTATAAAAATGATTAAACTCTGAAAGATTTTTTGTTGACTTCTTATTAATAAAAAAGTTATTGTGTGGAACATCACGGTTCGTTATTTAGTACAAAAATGTATAAAGATCGATAGCTCTGACTTAGATATCATCATTTTAGCCGATGGGTTTAGCTAGATTACCGATCAAGTTAAAGCAGCAACGCGAATATCTCCTTTTTGAATTGGAGACCCGAACCATCAATAAGTTGAAAAGAAACGCTATCAATCATTCTTTTCAACTGACGAGACCTGTTAATACAGAAAGGGGACTAATAGACCGCTTGATTTTTAACTGAACCCAATTCACTGTGAAAAATGTTTAAGGAACATGAATGTACATAAATAATTTTTAAAAGTGAATATGTATTAATCAGTTTGTTGACAAACTGATTTTAAGAGAAATATAGTTTCAACACGATAGATTCTCATTTTGAGATACACTAAGTAATTTAGGTAATTGACGTCTAAACTGTCTAACAGTTCTATTTACGATAAGGTGGTGAATTTCTTTAGAAAAATAGTTTACCAAAAATTAACCTGGGTATAATTAGTTAAAATTTGTATTCCAAATTCAAATAAATAAAACAATAAATTTATAAAATAATATAATTCTGTGATAACATTAATATTGTCGCTTTTATATGAAATAACAAATTGAAATATTTCCGATCCAAATAGCTGTTTATAAATTGCCTGTATTAATAATTAAAATTCCTATTAGTATTGTTTGTTTTTTTTTTGTTGTCCCGTTCGTTGGCTGTAATATTATCTGATAGATGAATATTGCTTTATAAATCTTTAACATTGCCAATTTTTCGGTTCATATATAATTCAGCAGGTTTTTGCGGCATGCATCTGCCACATTTTCGGAACGAAATATTAAGTTATATCAACGTCATCTCGGAAATAAATTGTCACAAGTGTTGAAAGGCTTAAAATGAATTACTCTTAAGTGCCAGAGTCTACAGGAAATAGACAAATTTATTTACAAAAAAAAGAATATAATATTATTGACAATTATTAAAAAATTAAATTATTGTTACATTTCACACGGTTACATTAAATTACAGCATTTTTTAATTCAAAAAATTGAATACAAACAATGTTCATATTTAAATTAAGAATGCAATTAAAATATGGCCTGTTTTCTTCCTTTCTTTACCGACGTTATCGTATTTAGCAAAGTTGTCTCTTTAATGAAACACTTTGTAATAGCTATACTTTGTTTGACTTTATAATTAAATTTAAACTGACACATTATATCCTGATCAAAACAATGATTAGTCCTTATCTCCTCCGCCTGCATTGATTACGGTCTTTATGGCTTATTTAAATTGCACTTTTATCATTTTATTACTTTTATGAAAGCCGATTGAACAGATACACTTTGTGTTCCATTATGTTTATTTTTTGTGCTCAAATTCCATGAGGTATACATTGAGTCCGTGCTTGGATTGCTCTAGGTGTCGACAGACGAATATTTCTAACTAAAAATGCCCAATTGGCCATCGGCGCAACGTAAGTTTGTAGAGTTGAGAGGTGTCTGCATACCCAAAAGGGGTGGTGTTTGGCAAAGAGGCTCTGATGTGAGAGAATTGGTATTTAAAATGTTTGTATTAAGGAATGAGGTGGTTATTAGAGGTTGATATTAGGAGTGGTTTTAAGTGAGGAAACCAATTCTTATGTCAAAACGATTCTTACTCGTTGCTGAGATACCGCGCACCCTTACATCCTCCTAATAGGTGAATCATCTATCATGTCATCGTTTCTCCACTTCACGAAGGTTAGAACCATAATTATAATAATTAGAAATGTTGTTTGCATTAACAATACCTATATTTAGCTAATGAAATATGTTAAAACATATTGATTATTGACATTAGTTAAATTGTCATTAATCTAACATGTTTAAAATAAATCGGCATAATTATGTAAATTGCTTTTGGGAACAACTTATCAACCGGCTTTGAGATTGCGGCGTGTAAAAAAATAAGAACGACTAATCATAATACTATATTATACAAAATTTTAATTGTTACATATTTTTTGTACTCATTATCCGACTCCGATATTTATTTTTTAATTAATTTCCTTGTTTTAATACTGCAAACACATAACAAGACTCCATTTTTTGTGCAATCGAAGCAATCACCAATAAATATTTGAAATTTATACATTAATCTACTAATATTGAATTACATTATTATTATTAAACCAATTTGAAATAATTAATATTATGTAATATGCATAAGTATTAAGTTGAGTTGAAAATGTAATAATGTATATAAATCATAATTTTTATTAAATTTTTTTATTTGTATAATTTTTTTATTTATGAATTATATTTTGGTGTAAATAATAAAAATATAAATGTGTTCATTAAACATTGCATTATGCCAATGTTTTTTTTAAATTTTATTTTTAATCATATTTGATAAAAATAACGATTTTCTTTCAATCCACGCATCAGCATTGCCAAATAGACGAAATTTAAATTTTTGTCGTGATAATTAGCACAGACTAGTAAATCAACGAGGTGCATTGTCGGTTTGTCTAGCTCAAAAAAATTTATCAAGACATTTTGGCAAATTTTATCAATATGCGTTTTTTATTAAAATCTGTTTAATAATTAATGTTAGTTAGTTAATGTTTTAATGGCGATATTATTGTCATTATTTTATATAATATAAAATATATTAAGGAGAGCAAATAATATCATTTACCAACTGTAAACTTAAAAAGTTTATTATGATGTTTTCGCAAATTTTAACGATGACCGTTTTTAGTCAAATCTATTTACCACAAACAATATTTACAAACTAACAAAATACCTAATTTTGTTAGTTTGTAAATATTTGCTAGTTATACCGAAACTTTTGATTTTATGTATATTAACTTTTACAAATTATTGATTCATTATTATTTTCAACTAAAATTGGGCATATCATTTGTTTTCTTTAATTTCATGGTTGGAATTAATACGGATTGAGTCGGTTTTTGAACGGACCGGGTCCAATCGCGCCTTTGTCGGGTCAGGCGGGTTGGGCTTTTGAAATCTTGAAAATGGCGATCTCTATTTCATTAATCTATTCCATGTTTTTCTTATGTTAAAACATATGAATTAAAAAAAAAGTGTACTTAATATTCACAAAATTGCGTAAACTATGCGTATAACCTGAAAATAAGTAAAGTTCTTAGAGTATAACTATTATTAATATTGATATTACTGTTATTAGCGTTAATTAATAGTTGATATTATTATATTATTAGATTATTAATTTATTCAAGTTCTTCTCATTTGTTTCTTAGGCGTTCATTTAACAAAGTTGTTTTAAGTTGAAAATGCTAGAGATACTGTTTCTGATAGGTATCAAAACCATTATTATGTTTTCCTTTGATATTTGTTTCCTTTATATTTGATTTAGATAATATAATATATCAGCCCGAAGTTTAACGTTTATTAATAATTATTTATGTAATATATGCAATCATTTATATGATTTTACAATGTTTACTATAATTTTAATAAATATTGTTTTTATAATGTATTATCATTATATTAGTTGTTGGATAATATCTACAAAGCCAAGTACATTAAAAAAATAATTAAAAAAATATTATTAGCAATATTGTTGCTATTTTTAACCTATCTAGAATCTATCGTGTAAATATTTTATATTATTTATGGTTCATATAATATACAAATAGACACAGTGTGTCCCGTCCCGTATACAATGTCGTTTATCTGCTGTAGTGTTGCATTCTTTAATTGTATGTAAGTTTTAATTTACTATTTTTTAAATAATGTTTTAATTTTTATTTTATTTTTTAATTATTAAAAAAATATTTCTAATTTTTTTAACTTTCAGTGTTACACTACTTATAGTACTTGTTATACGCAAGTTTCATTTGATTATATGCAAAGTAATTTGATTTCGCTTTTGTAATTTTCTTAATATTTCGTATTACAGTACTAGTAGTTCTAGTTGTAATACGCAAGTTTTTTGGTATACATATGTCCATGGGCGGATCGACATTTTTTCTCAATTTTTCAATAAGTTCAATGCGCCCGGGCCAAATCATCCAAATCGCCCAGGCCTATTCAATCCCTCGATCTGCCCTACATATGTCTATATGAAACGTAATTTGTTTTGGTTTTGTAAAACGTTTTTACACAAGTTAAAAAAGATATATTCGCTTGTTTTCAATATTAATAGTAACCACAATAAATTTCAGTTCTACGTCAACTACTTAAACGTAAAAAATTATATCTAAGTAAATAATTGTTGTATAGTTTATCTTGGAAGAAAAGTTTCAACTGTTTTGTACTCAAATAATTTGTAATATCAATAACATTTGAGTAACCAGCTGTAACGTTTTCAAGATATACTGCGTTTAATGTAACACTGTAAAAGAGTTGACGTAGAACGGGCAAATCATCAGAATACATGAGCATGACAAATCATTTTGTGAAATTATCAAATATGTTGGTAAAAAAACAGGTCGGTGTAAGTTGAATTTGAAGAGATTAGCAGGAAGAAAGATTTGCATCTTGTCAATGAGACAGCAGACGTCTAAGAGTGACGCAATATCGTAAAGTTATCTCTTATAAAAAAGTTTAAAAAGAACATACGAGCGATTGCAATGAATTAAATTAGAGCAATTATAGAATCTCTTTAGATAGTTCAATACGAGCTGTCTCAAAATGCATTAAACCATCCAACCATGATTTCTAGCATTATCAGAAGGGTTGTTCAATGCATAAAAATTTGTAATTAATATTTTTCTTATTTAATATAATTATTATTCTATAAAATTTTGTATACGAACATTCAACAGCTATGTTCAATAAATTTGAGATTTCTTTAGAGTGGTTTATGTTTTTTGAATTTGCTGTAACGGAAACTCATTGATTTATCTTTAATGATACAAGTCTAGTGATAATTATTGAATTTTAAATTTGTCTGATTTTGAGAGATAAATTAAGTTGCGTGATTTCTCGAAGCAACGTAATTTATCTGGTTTTTTCAAAATCACTTTATAAGCTATTTGTCCCTGTTATCACAAACCATCAGCTTACTTAGAGGCAATGATGTAAAACATAAACAAATAAACAAATAATAAATAAATCTTAAAAAGAGAAAAAAATGCATGGTTATCGCATTTTTTTCTCACGAAAATACATGAATTATATTTGACAAGATAATTTTATAAAAAAAATTAAACTATAAGTATAAATATTAAATAAATTATAATTTTACTCAGAAAGCTCGATTTAATTTTTAGCAATATAATCATAAATGCCACTGGCAATTATTATTTTCGTTAATCGTTTAGTAAACAATATATTGCCACAAGACCGTCAATAGCCCCTATTAATGCATGCATGGCCATTCAAAACATTTTTTGTCTAAAAGTATTTGGATTATATTGAAATAAT
>JARJEC010034256.1:0-10829 GCA_030264575.1 Tachinus sp. AB-2021 | reverse complement strand
AAAATGCAAATGTTTGTAAGGTTATAATGTCAAATTCTTTTTTTGACACGGCCTTAATAAAAATTATATATATCTATAAGTTATGTGTCAAAATTAGACACATGATGTATAAATTTCTATAATTAATATGATGTTTATTTAATAATGACATTTGTAAAATGCAAATGTTTGTAAGATTATAATGTCAAATGTTTTTTCAGACATGGCATTATGCAAAATTATATAGGTTATGTGTCAAAATTAGACACATGATATATAGATTTCTATAGTTTAAAAAAAAATAGCGCCATCTCTAAGGAGATTTTTGTTTATAATCTAATCACCATTCATAATGACACATAGATGTCGAAATATATATAAGGTTTGTGAATAAGATAAACTGAAATATGAACTTTATTTATTATATTTGTGGAATTTTAATTTTATAATTTTTAGAATCAATATTTGATGTCCGAATCTGGTGGAATTTAACAATATTCATTCTAAAAATTATAAAATTAAAACTCAACAAATATAATAAGAAAAGTATATTTTTCAACTTCTCGTATTCACAAACCATTTATACATACATTTCGAAAATACTTTTCGGATATACGTTTGTTATTATATTTGTGGAGTTTTAATTTTATAATTTTCAGAATGAATAATTATTTTGTATTTCAAAACTATAAATTACATAATATAAATATATGGACAGAATTAACACATAGTCGCATATATTTTGATGATGCTTTTTGGTTAGACAAGTAAACAACCTACTTGGGAAAGTCAAGTAAATGCTGGCAACAAGTGCAACAAGTACAATTGCAAATAAAAGCATTGTTGGCAAAAATTTGAAAATTTTTGATAATTACGACAACTTTAGCCACCATTTTTTTGTTATTGATTTGTGTCGCTGCGAATTACGCAATCCAACAACATTTTCAAACCAGCTGGATTTTTGCTTGAATCATTCCAGCAATTTATCATCATTTTAATAAAATTAAACTTTTTGATATGAAATATTTAACGGCGCGTCCTTAAGGACGTTGAGCTTAGTAGTGACAAAACCTGACAATCCTGGTAAAGATATATTAGTTATTAAAAATATATATCCGGCAAATAAAAGTAAAAAACAAATCATTATTTAAGAGCAACAACAAATGTTTTGAAACTCTATGGAAAATATGAACCTAATTTATTCCACGACTAAACAAAATAAATAATTGTATTAATTTAAAACCCTCGCAGTATTTATATAATTCGATTTCGTTGAATATTAAATGGAAATCCAGTACGATTTACAAGCACTTTGTATATATAAAGCTTTGTATTCATGTTATGTACCCCATAAAATGGTATATTTGCTGCATTAAGATATCCTCCATAGAAAGAGATTGTAGGTGGAAACTAGATCACAACATATTTAAATGTATTTAGGTTAACAGCTTTCTGAAGAATATACAAAACACATTATACAGCGCACGGTTTATTGCATTATCATGTAGGAGAATACAACGGGATGGAATAATAAGAAAAGTCCATTTGATTAATGGAAATAATTATACAGTGTTTTAAAACTTGTGTGAGATGGACGAATGCTTTTGCTGATAAAACATGACACTTGAGATGTTCACCTTAAAGCCTAGCATTTAGACCCTTCGATTTCTCTAAGATAGATGCGAGGGAGGGCATTCTCCTTTGAAGCACTATGAGGGTGAGCCTTTTTCCTCAAAAAAGGGGAAGGAAGGAAACACCCTGGCTGCCTGCATCTGTTCTTTAAGGAATTAGTAACCTTAACAAGTTCCAAAATTTCATTAAAACAGCGTTTTACAATCTACTGGGCAGCAAATAATCCCACAAAGACAATTATTTTTATTGATCCGAATCATATTGCAATTATGCAAAGAGAATGGATCGCTTTAAAAATTTAAATGTAAATCTTTAATTAATATTATATGATGAATTATTCACGTTGGCCTTAATCTCATTTGCATCCCTTAAAATGATGATGGAAAAAAATATGCGGTGCTCGGGCAGTGTAAAGGTGAACAGAATTGACCCAACCCTTTACCCGTGTGGGATCCCATTACGTAACTGATGTGCGTATCAGGTTTCGGATCGGGTCCTATCCTCCCGGTAGGGGTTGCATATTGCACGCTCCTTCTTTCTCTAATAATTAATTTTAATTGTAAACCATTTTACTAACTGCCATCATTGAATAATGAATAGAATAGATTATCAGAAATTTGATAAAATCTATGTAATTAATATGTATAATGTTTTGCGTGAGTGTTGCGCTACCAATATTGTTTTGGAGTTAATTGCAGGAAAACAAACAGAGCGGGGGAATTAGATTTTGATATACTCTGTCAAAATTCCGCTTGCTTTCATTTTATGTTGAAAATAACATTTCAAATCGAATTCTCAAAAATGTGAGTACAGTATGTGAATGTAATCTATTTTATAATGAAATTTTTCTGATGTATTTTCAGCTTTTATAATTTTACAGCCGCCTTAAAAATGAAAGCACTCGCAACGTCGATCCAAATATCGTCGATTTTTTATTATATTCAACTGGGAATATGTTTGGGGAAATTGCACACGTCATTGCATTAAATCAGAATCACACTGGAGGATTATTTGAGATTTATATTGGATATTTTTGTGGATTATTTGATCTTGTCGCGTCGAATTCATCGATCACGTGTATTCCAATTTACTACGTGTCCCCAGTGGATGACTTTTAGGTATGGTCGGCATTATTAGAAAACCGGAGGGTACTTTATGGTCTGCGGCAAGCAATGTAGCAAAACAGCGGTTACATTGATTATATTCATTGTGCTACAAGTAAATGTAGTTGGGTGCGCTCGGTTCGAATCATCCACCGTGAAATTAATGCTTTTCAATTCCTTTTTCGATTACGCAGTAATAAACATACCGAGGATACTCTTAATGATAAATTTTTAAATCATCACTCATATTTACACGACGAGACGGAAAAAAATAGCTGGCATATTTTTAAGCGAGCGTCTGTTCTTTTATAGTTTTAGATCCATCAATCTTAGCAGGATTTTTTATTGTGTATCCTTTGTTTCTGGCCTTTGTGGATTTATCCATTATGTCCGTGGTGCGGTTTATGTTTGCGGAAAAAAACTAAATCGCCTTGATGGGCCCTAGGCGAGAGACGTGTGTCCTGTTTATTTTTTTCCTTGGGTTTTTCCTTATTTCCCGGTACACATCTTATTCGACACATGGGTTTATTACGTTTGTCAGTGGCAGCTTCAAATAATTAATTAATATTATAAATGAACCTAATCCGTAAAAGTAATTATAGCTTTTACTTTATATAAAATTTCTTGTTACATAAACCTACTGTTAAACTTTTTAACGATGCCAACGTTTTACAAAAGAAATAATTGATATGGGTATTTAGACCTTATATTTCCGTATGAAATCATAAATTAAATTTCAGCATAACAATCCAATTAGCTCAAAATCATTAATAAATTATATAAGTAAAACTGGCGCCTGATTCCATTTACATCGATTTTTATTTAAAAAAAAAGCAAAACCAAAATTTTGAGAAAACTCTAGAATTTTCCGTGGAAAAGATGTTGAGCGAATTAAAAAAAATATTGAAAAACATGTAAAATGTAAAACATTTGTAATAGGAAATCCTAAATTATTACAAACATGACATAAATATCTGCTCCGAGTCAAAAAGGGGTTAAAAAAATTCGCGTTGTTTCGTAAAATCATGCAGAAAAAAAGGTATATATATATTATGTTGTATAAATAACACAAACGTTAAGAAATTTCACAATATCTTTGCAAAATATTGTGCATTATCAAAACCATTCTAAAATCTTGCTCAATATTGCCTATTAATTTTGAAAAATGAATAGAAAGAATAAGAATTTATTTAAGTTGTTTACATATTTGTTTTACACTTGTCCAGAGAAAAAAAAAGTTATAAGAACTAAATCTAAAATTTACATACACATACCTATTTCACATACAATAATAGAAAAACGACGAACAAATAATACAATTTAAAGTAATTTATACCAACAACTACTATTTTGAAATTTTTTAAGAAGCTTTTACAACTTTATAAAAGCTAAATCTAAAATTTACATACACATACATATTCCACATACAATAATAGGAAAACGACGCACAAATAATACCATTTAAAGTAATTTGTACCAGCAACAACTATTTGCAAATTTTTTAAGAAGATTTTATAACTTTATAAAAGCTAACTCTAAAATGTACATACACATACATATTCCACATACAATAATAGGAAAACTACGAACAAATAATTCAATTTAAAGTAATTTGTACTAGCAACTACTATTTTAAGAAGATCTATATCACTGGGATGGCTAGTTAAAGATAATAAAAATGACTGTAGTACATTCAAACCTAACGCGGCCCACGGAAGGCGCCCCCGCGCAACGACGGAAAAGAAGACACAACACGAGTACGCTCAGACACAAAAACCAGCACTGGTTCCGTCTCTGGGTACAACCAATGTCTCAAAATGTTTATTAAATTTGAATTATGTTGCAAAAAACTGAGAAAATGATACAAAAACCTTTATAAACAATAATAAAATATTTTGTTTAAATTATTATTCATGTTAATGTATCACAAACATAAATCTAAAAATATTAGATATACTTTACAATCAAGAAAATATTTTGTCAAACAACGGCACCATCTGAAAGTCAACCACTCTAGGGTACACTTTTTATATTAAAATAGTTTTGACATGATTCTTGAACATTTGTTCAGACATTTTGTACTTTGTAAAAGTTTATAGTAAAACTTTGAGATATCGTCAATCAGGACTAATTTGGTTAGCTATTCTAGTTGCGTAAGTATGAAAGAGGTGTTATTTGAACTATAGTACTAAAGTTCACGTTCTTTTACCCAAATTAAACAGTTCCAAATATAACTAGGGTTAAAAGGGCACTCGGTGTATGTTTTAATTTTAATTTATATATTTCGACTTGTTTCGATTTCATACAATCATTGTTAGTTATTAAGTTTTACCAAGAGATTGATAAGACAATAATATCAAATATAGTTAAAAATATACTGACATTAGAGCTTCTGCAGAGACGAGAAAAATCTCGATCTCGCCTCAAAATTGAGATCGACTAGAGTTTTTTTTTTCAAATGTCGAGATCAAGATCATGACGAGATCAAGACAAAATCTCGGCGAGATCAAAACAAAATTTCGACGACATCTCGCATTTAAAGAAATGTATAAATAAAATTATAATTTTAACAAATGTCTATTTAATTAATATGTTATATTATATATTATGTGTAAAATTTGAAATATGTTTTAATCTTATCAAGATCCCATCAAAATTTTATCGAGATTCAAGATCGAGATCGACATTGATATGTCAAGAATATCGGCGAGATCAAGACGAGATGGATTTTTTAAAATCTCGACGAGTTCAAGAAGAGATCATTTTTTTATATTCTCGACGAGGTGAAATTGAGATTTAATTATTAAAGATATTGACAAAAGCTCTAACTGACTTGGTAAAGTAAATATTTGTATGTTAATAAATTCATTTCTACAATTTTCTCTGTACTTGATATCTGCCACTATACTAATTTCCCTTCTTTGAACTTCCATAGTGGATAAATGTGTTTATTTATCATATTTGCTAAGTTATCCACCGGAACATCCCAATTTTAAATTAGTGTCAATATACAAACCAAGAAATACTTTGTTGAATTTACAGCCAATGGTTCCTGGCGGTCTCGTAAACCGTAATTGTATATTGGCATATTTTTTGACACAACCCCAAACGAGACGAGCCGAGATTTATCAAATCTCGATCTCGTCTCGTCGAGATTATAAAAAATATCATCTCGTCGAGATCTTAAAAAATCGATCTCGTGTTGATCTCACCAAGATTCTTGACATATCAGTCTCGATCTCGATTTTGAATCTCGACAAAATCTTGGTAAGATTAAAATGTTTTTTAAATTTTACACATAACATATAACATATTTTTTAAATACATTTTTTATAATAATAATAATTTTATTTAAACAAGATCTCGTTTTGATCTCGTCGAGATTTCGTCGTGATCTCGTCGTGATCTCGTCGAGATTTCATCGTAATCTCGTCTTGATCTCGATCTCGACTTTGGATTTTTTTCTCGTCTCGGCAGAAGCTCTAATAGTAATTGTATAGTTTTTACTTAATTCATACATAAATTTTTTCAAGTAAACTTCACTTTTAAACGCTACTAAATGTCAGTATTAGTTAAAAAAATTCTAGAAAATTCATTAAAGTAGACCAGAAATAGTAACAGGCCAAGATATGGCCGCTATGGTACACCATTTGTAATAGATATCTCTTCTGAAGGATTATTCTCATGCGCAAATATTTGTCTTCTGTTTACAAAATGTTTTGAAATGATTAATATTGTCAAATACTGTGATATTTCTCATATAATGGTGGAAACAGAAAATAAAACAGAATTTCGGAAAATTGATATAAATGTTTGCAAAATGTTGGGCAAAGCCAAAATTTTTTGATAAATGTAGAAAAAATGTATTAAATAAATGAGATTTGTAAAAAAAAAATATGCAAACGTATGAAACGCCAGCATATATTGTTCTAGAGGAACAAATAAACAAAAAACAAAATAAGGGCAATAAAATTCGAAGACTGACTTTTTCTGGCTTCAAGGATACGTATCCGTTGCTAAAAAATATTAATAAAATGAGAGAAAGGTACCGTGAAAGTAAAATAAACGCCAAACCTTTCAAAAATATCTTACGGAGTAAAATAGAAAGCTAAAAATGAAGTTGGGATTAAACAAAGAAAAATATTATAATAGAAATAAGTATAAAAGCAATGAGAGCAAATAGAGGATTAATTTGGTGTAAATAATGGTAAAGAGAGAAGAAAGGGAAGAAATAAAAACAATAGTCGTTTAGTTACAATATAGAAGAGAAATCTAGAATTAGAATAGAAAGCTAAGTACTCTGTTTTGGTAAAGAAGAGAAGAAAGTGATAGCAAGATTTAGGTGTGAAATGAAAAAAATTACATGTTGGATGGAAACAACGAGATAATTTTTTTTGTGTAGTATTTGTAGAAAAGCCTATGAATTTCGAAAGAACGTAAAAAAAGAGAATGTAAGTTTTAAGAGGCTTAGCATGAATAAAATCGATGCAAAACAGAATAAAGAAATTGACAAAAAACAACTAATTGAAAATATTTATATAATGCAACGTAAAATAATAATTTTATTTTTAGATATGTTTATAAGTGTATATGTTTGTAGATGTATTTTTCGAGACCACAAGGCAAACAAATTAATATAAATAATACAAATAAAATGTTGTAAAAAATGTTAGGCGGTATTGAAAAGTATTATAATATCTAGAGAAAATAGTAACTGGAGAAATTCCAAAAGATATTTGTTAAAATATCAGAAATATATGTATAAAGTTGAGAAAATTACAAGAAACAAAAATATTGAGAAAGTAAATGACTGTAAAACCGTAGTTTGTGTATTTATTAGGCTTTACCCAGCTCATAAATGGATCACCTATTCCAAGACGTGCAAAAAGGCGCAGACCTACCAATAATATCAAAACGCTACAAATCTAGATTACAACCGCAGTGGTACAAGGATCAAAATCGAGACGCCACAAGCATAATAACGAACCTAAATCTCCAAATCAGAAGAGGAGAAGCGAGCAAAGAATTTGTTTTATAAAATCCATTCACAATCTACTCCTACTACGTATTCCCAAATATTAAAACTGAGGAGTTCAAAAAGTATCTAGAAAAATTAGACAACAGCGTCAAAAAACCAAAAAAAAGCAGTAATAATTGGCGGAGACTTGAACAGCAAGTCCAAAGTATGTAATTCCAAACAAGACGATCTAAGAAAATAAACAGGGCTACAATTGATGGCTGCACTAGACAAGTCCGTCTTAAACGTAAGCTCTTTAATAACCTTTAGAAGAAGAGAAAGCTCCTCAATGATAGACATAGCAGTAACAATTAGGGATGCGGCAAACGCAATCCAAAACTGGAGGGCCAGTTACAAAAAAACTTAAGCCATCAGCAAAATATATATTACGACGTGATAAGCAAAGTAAGCAACAAATCGGAGAGTTGAAAATTACAAATGAAAAAATGACAGAATTTGGAGAGAATGCAAAAGGACTGATTAACGAGCTACACGAGCTAAATGAAGAAAATCTCATAGAAAGTAGCAGCAGCAGCTTAAAACAGTACCTTTCGGAAAAAGAGCATCACAGGCAGAAAGCAGGTATATTAGTGGAGCAAAACTATAGCAACTCAAAGAGAAATCTGCCTAACAGCAAAAAGGAAGATGACCCAAATAAACGGGGAAAAAATGCTGACGAAGCAGAAAAAAGAGCTAAGCAAGAAATATACAAAGTTCTTGCCAGGAAGTCAAACCTACCTAATCTAACCTAAGCTATCAGCAAAAATGAAGATGACAAAAATAAACAGGAAAGAGAACGCTGACGAAGCAAAAAAAGAGCTAAGCAGGAAATACAAAGTTAAAGAAAAAACAATAAAAAAAGACATTAAAGTCGCCAAAACCAAAGCCTGGCAAACCATTTGCCAGGAAGTAGACAATAACACAAGGGGAGACGGTTACAGGACAGCAACCAAGAAGTTACAAAGTCGTCCAAACGCCGCGGGCAAAGAGAAGTAAATGAAATTGCAAAGAAACTTTTTTCAACCGATAAAGTGGCAGAAAATCACACAATAACAACTGGGATAAACGCCATACTACTTTTTTCAGCAGAGCAACTTAACGAGGGCGTAAAGCAAAAAAGCACCTGATGGCATACTCCCAAACCAATAAACTAGTAGTTGAAATCTGCCAAGAAAAACTACTGACACTGATAAATAAACGCCTTCATGTGAAAATTATAAAATTAAAACTCAATGATAACGACACATAGAAGTTGAAAAGTATATATGGTTTGTGAATAAGATAAGTTGAAAAACATATTTTTCTTATTGTATTTGTGCAGTTTTAATTTTATAATTTTCAGAATGAATAATGTTGAATTCCACCATATTCCGACATCAAATATTGAAATAGACGCTTGGTTGAAAAATCATTTTAAAAAAACGGGCTAACTTAATACTGCTAGAAAACAAATAGGGAAATACCGAAAAGGTATAAAACCATATGCCTAATAGACGTAAAAGGAAGGGCCCTTGAAAAAATTATCAAACAAAAGCTGGAAAATGAAATAGACAACAAGTTATTCCATAAGCAATATGGATTCAGGAAGAACAGATCGACAGTAGATGCAACGTACGACATAATGAAAAAAAAAACACAACGAGTATTGCGTAACCGTCCACTTTAAAAACGCCTTCAAAACAGCTGAATGAAGTGAAATTACCGAAGAAATAGAAAATACAGATATCAGCGACTATATCAGAAACATCATCAATGACTACCGGAAAGGCACAGCGAGTCATAGACAACAACGAGGAAGTTAAGGTTAAGGTAACATGTCGTGCCCCACAAGGATCCGTATTAGGCTCCACTTTGTGAAAAATACTTTACAACAAAATACTGACTGCAATAACAGAGAAAGAATTAAAAATTATCAGCTTTGCAGATAGTAGTGTGAGAAGAACTAGAAGGAAAAAAAATGAGAGAAATAATAAATGCCTCGAAATTGCAAAACAGAAGTCCAAGGTAATGATTTACTGAAAAAAAGGTTTCACAGAAACTGGCCATTGTCCTCGAGGGCCGTGCTTATGTAGGTACGTGTGTGAGTTAAGGCTTGTTACTTTGGGAGTAGATATCTGAGCCACATTATAGATTTAACAAACTTCGTCATCGGCTGTATAGGCAATTAAAAAATGTTAAAACAATATTAACATTTAAAAATTTGAATGGCATCTCAAAAATATTCAAAATATTCAAAATTATCGGCAAAATTTCAAGAAATGCTGAACAATGTCGTAAAACATTTGTAAATGTTAATAAACATTGAAGAAAAGAAAAAAGCAAATACTGTTCTAATTATACTACATTTCCCACTATTCTCAGTAAAATAACTATTCAACATTAATTATATATGACTGAATTTTTGAATGTGTAAAAGCAATCTAATATTCATGAAGTATTACTCATAAAAAACGTACCTACGCTATTTATAAATATATAAAATGTTTGCCCAGCACGCTCTTCTGATTAAAGTTAAACAATCCCCGGCAGTAAGGGAACAAACAATAACCCAATCCGCCTACGCCATGCACGCCCTCGCTTAACAAAAATACATTAATAGAATTTTCTTCCGCAGTTTTATTAATAATTGACAACATTTAATGCAAACCACAAAGTGGACAATCAATCAATCACTTCATCAAACAGCATTTATCGTACAAATATTTATCGATCGATTCCATTAAGTAAGAAGAGAATACTCAGCTTATTAATAAAATATTCATTATTCCGTTTTAATAGTGACAGAAATAGATCGACGAGTTGTTTTGTTTTGTTGTTTTTTTTTCAGCGGGGTAATGTTACGGTCAGCGACATGCCGTATTATTATTATCGCATTACACACGTGTAAAGAGAATTTTCTATTACACGACCAATTTATCAACTTGTAATTTTACGCAGGTGGTGTTTGAAAACGGTGAGTATTTCTGTCGCGAGTAACATCTGTGCGGTATGAAGATATGCCGCATTTATTTGATATATTTATAGATGCTGTCTCGAATAAAAATATGTATAAAGGATTCAATGCAACTGTATAATTAGTATGGCGTAATGGTTTTTTT
>JARJEC010034243.1:0-11486 GCA_030264575.1 Tachinus sp. AB-2021 | reverse complement strand
TTTTTTGCAAAAATTTTGGAAAGATATCCTCAGAAATTATAATTAGCTTAATTACGCTAACTTAACCTAACCCAACTTAATTATTTTGATAAAAAAACAACATTTAATTTTTTTATAAATAAACTATGCAAACAGTTTTAAATTAATACAACAAACATTGTATTGATTTAAAAAAAAAATTATTATTTAAATACGATTAACTTGCTATATATTTCTTGTTGAAAAATTTATAATAATTATAGTAAAGCTAAAGAATAATTAGAAAAAAGAATTGTTTTATATTAATGTAATTTAATTTTTGTAAATCTATTTTGTTATAAATGAAATAATTCATATTATGCAGAACGATAAGAATAACTTAACAAAACAAAATAATAAGCAGGTAAAATAATCAATTAAAAAATCTTAAACTTACGGCTTAGATTTTTGGGTGCAGTTGCTATTGTTCTAAGACACCATAAATAGTATAGTCTTATCACAATTTCCTTCCACGGGGGTTGGCGATAATTGTTTCATGGAATGACAAAACCGCGATTCGTGCTTGGTTCGGCGCGGAAACTCAGGGTGCCCAACCACCCCCGTTCTCATAAGTCTGGCCCTGGTGGCGGAAGGCAACCAAACACAACACAATAGTGTTTGCTACAGTTATACATTGAACGCTAATGATTTTCCACAAGAATAAAGAACTTAGTGGGTTAAAAACAGGTGGGACTTGTATATTTGGCGGCGGAGGGACACGTTCTGCATGTCCCATTGGACACGGATATGAAATAAACCGAATGGATATATATTGATGTAACATTTATTGGTTTCATATGTAGAATGTTCCGTGGCGAACTGTAATCTATGTCAAGGGGTTGTAATAAATTAGAATATATTTATTTTAAGCATTGGAATCATCCAATATTATTGGCTGCTTTGGGTCTTTTAAAGACAGATATTTGTAGTATCTATTATTTATAGCAAATAAAACAAACAAAACTCGTATTGACATTAGATTAAAAATGAAAGCTAATTTTTTTTTTCAAAATCATAATTTAAAATTTTTTAATAAAGCTTATTTAAAGCTGTTTAATTGTAAACATAGAAATTCAAATAAGCACAAAAAGTGCGGAAGGCATGCATTCGCTCATACAACTCCGGTTTTGGTTTTAAACTAGTTTAAAACCAAAACCGTCGAGCGGTCACATGGCATGCGCACTTTTCTATACTTATTTTAATTTCTATGTTTACAAACTAAACTACATAAATCGGCGTGTATATACAAAAATATACGGTAACAAGTTTAGAGTGCGGCAAACTTTACTCAGGTGGAATGTTTCTCGAGTGAGAATATGTAAAATGATTGCATTAAGTTTCTAACATGTTTTAAACCGTAATAATTGATATAAAATTTAAAACAATATAACGATTAACATTAACACTAACAATGCGTCGCGTAAAATGAGCAGTTCAATGTTAACTTGCAGTATGCTACTCAATTGTAAAAATACAATACTATTGATAAATTTGTAATAACCAACATACCTATTACAAATTTTCCACACAATTTTAAAAAGTCAAGATTATTTACGTCTAGGCCGTAAGTATCGTTGTTTTTCATATCTATCCATCATAGCCAACATAAAAAAAATTAGCAACACTTTGTTCCATACCATTAAGAAAATTCGAATAGATAATTTCTTAGACCGTCTATTATAATTTGTTCAAAGCCACCAATTTAGCGAAAATTGAATTGATAATCGACTAAGACTAATTAAACCCATTCATTTACTTTAAAGTAAAATAACAAATAAATAATGGCAAAAATTTAGAAAGCTTGTACGACTTTTTATCAACTGTTGGAATTTGATGTGTATTCAAAAATTGAAGCCAGTTTAAATAGACATTTCTGGATAAAACGTTTTTTCCACATGCTGCGCCTGATGAAGCAAATTTTAAACATTGCAACCTTCCCATAATTTTTGTTTTAAATTATATTGTTTATTTTTTTAAAGTCAAACATTGTCATACAAGACATTAATGTAATTGTTGCACAGAAAGCAACCATATTTTTACCTCAGAGTTGGACAACTAAATAGTATTTTACGTCAAGTCCAAGGTTACTTGTAACTCTAATCGAATATTTGTTACACGTAATGTTTTACGTATATAATGCCTGTCTGACACTGTACAAATTAATATATAAAAAGTTGTATTGTTTGTTGAAATACGGCATTTCATTGGTTGCTATTTTATATTCAGCCAATAGAATTTTGTATTTCAATAAACTACAAATTTTGATATAATAAGTTGCATTAGTATCAGACAAGTGTGATTTGAATTAAATAACAAAACTGTCGGGCAAGTCCGGCTCTGATAATGTTTTAACTCATTTACCAAACTCAAATTGATAGTGTAATCAAACACATACTAGGCAGTATGAAGTTAATCGTCCATCGCGATCAACTTGTTGACAAATTGTAATTGTCTCAACGCTCAGTAATATCTTGGAATTCTTTTTAACGGGGCCTCTGAGCTTTTGGAATTTTCCTCTTTTTCCGGAAGCCAATCTTCTTGGTGATCTTAAACACTAAGTCTTTCTTAATCTCCTAGCTAATTTTTGTTGTTAGCTCGCAATTTTGTGTTTAACTATTTAAATTGTCTACCCTTTCTTAATTATGCAAGTTAACAACAACATGGTATCCCTTCTCGACATTGAGTAAAAACGAGTTGTTCTTCTTCTTATAATGCCGTCTCCTATCGGAGGTTGGCAATCATCATTGCAATTCGGATCTTCTACGCTGCAGCTCTAAATAGTTGGACCGATGTTTGTCCATACCACTCACATAAGTTCGTCAACCACGATGTTCTGCGATGCCCTATGGATCTTCTTCCTTGTACTTTTCCTTAAACGTGTTGTTGCAAGTTACACAAGTGACAAAAGTAATTGCATAGTATGATACAAGCGTAAATAAAATTATTATTTATATCCACAATATTAATGTATAAATATAATTTTTAGGCTTCAGCTGCCTAAAAGTTATATTTTTCTGGCCGCACTTTCATCCAGAAAGTTGGCATTTACAATTATTGTAACTGGAAGTGACAGCTCCTTACTGCAAACCATTTTCTGGCCGCATTTAGCGGCCGGAAAGTTTTTGACATCTCAAATTTGGCACAGTAACTGTAGCTACATAACGCATAAATAAAAAAATAAAGTTGTGGTCACTACGGTCAAATTACCATTTTCTGTCTTCATTTTTGCTCTTGTCGCAACTCTTTTTCTTGCTTTGATAAACAAATAAAATCCTTATAATATGTGTATTTCATTGAAGAAATAATTACGTAAAGAACCAGCTAATAACTTCTATTTTGTACTATTTATATATTTAATCAATGTTTCAATAATTAAAGCAAAATAAAGCAGTAGGGTATAATGCAACTTACTAAGACGATTGTTTCAATTTAGAGATACATTTTGCTTAAAAAATTGCCGAAACATTGTATTGCATTGCATTGTGTGGTCAAAAAGTGATCGTTGAATTTTTTTATAATAGTTTTTTTTAGCAAAAAAAGTATGTTTGTAAAGTTTTGTAAAATAAGTTAAGCAAACAGCTTTTATTTACATACGTCTACTTTTTGTCTCGAATATACTTTATTAATTTTAATGAAGATGAAATAGAGGAAAATATCATAGGCGTTGAAATTGTGTATTCCGCATGTATTTTGATGTCTCAGTTTAATATTTTGACTTTTTAGATTGTATTACAATTGTAATAGTATTGATTAATAATTATAGATTTAATTAATCAATGCAATTGTAGTATTATAGTATATTATTATTCTTCTTGTTTATACCGAAATCTCAAATGAAACCAAAACTTTTGTAATTAAGTTAAAATTTAGTTAAATTGACAACAAAAACACTATAGACTAAAAAGTTATTACCTACGCCAATGGCTAATCACATCTAGCTTTGTCTCATATTACTTGACTAGATTAAATAGTTATAAAAGACTTTTAATTAAGAATTACTTTATTTTTTTAATCTAATGTACGTATATACAAAATTATTTAAAAAGAAACCTTTTTAAAACGATTTTTGTAGTAATTATTGCAATGTAAAAAATCCGATAACACTATAAGATAATCACTTTTAAAACAATGTTAAAGTCAAAATGAATGGTTGTGTGCCATTCTTGAAAACGATAAAGAATATTAGAATAACTGTCCGAACAACCATTATAGTTTACAGGCAACCAGTATCACATCAACAATCTGGCTGTAGAATTAAAAAAGATTAAGTAAAAAGTTTAAAATTAAATATCCAACTTCTCGTTGCTACGAGCGGCAGCAAATTAGTGAATATAATTTTGTTACATTTTTCATTAGAGATCATCAGTTCACCTTGTGATTTCCGAATTGCATTGAAACAAGAAATAAAAAGAAAAATTTAATTTACGTGTTTAGTGCCACCGCAAGTAATACTGAAGTTTAAGTGAGTGGCTGTGTGCCCTTCTTGTAAACAATAAAGGACACTAAACTAAAAGGCTTCTTACACGCCAGTAATACTGACATTCCAAAATACTGACAGTATCACATAATTAAATCAGTATTAGTTTATCCAGTACCCTTATATTACACAGTTATTCCACATTTCCAGTATTTTCCTCAGTATTATAATAGGCACTGGCTATTACAAAAGTATCTTAGTATCTCCAATGACATTGTGAGTGTAACCACAATATTAAAATACCGATGTTTGGATTACAAAATATCCAAAAAAACTATTTTCAGCATTTTATAAGTGTCGATCTTACACGATCAATAATACTGCCAATATTTTGATAGTGTTGATAGTAATATTGATCGTGTAAGGGGTTTTAACTGTCGAGAACAACAAATATTTTCGATTGATTGTCAAGTTTGAAAAATAATGGCCTGAAATAGTATTTTTAAGAATTATTTTTTACATAAACAATAGCCACGGTCGAGTCGAAGAGAGAAAAAAACAAACTTTCGCAGAAACCCCAACAGTAATCGAAATCCGAACATTTGGTCGGTCACTACATATTATATTTTAAAATCTTTTTCTTCATTATGTGAGTAAACTAAATCAATCTTTAGTGCGACACTCTAAAGAATATAATGTCAGTGGCTTATTATATAAATAACTATTATGTTATTCAGGAAGTACAGGGTGTGCCAATAGGTTTCGACACATTTTAAACTTATGTACTCAGTATTGAAAGAATAGAAAGAAACTCAATATACATTACTTGCCAAAACATTAAGATTTAATGTTCATAAGTCTATTTTTTTACATTTTTAAAATTATACTGTTAAAATTACCACTACCATTGTTGATACAGTTCTTTAATGCAATCTATTGCTTGCCTAACTTTCTCAAAGTCTCCGTTAATTCAATATTCCACATTATTAGGCAAAGTTCCTTTGCGCAATTTAATCTTAAATTGACATATGTACCATAAATTTCAAACAAACCATAGTGTTTTAGCTGTTTGTGGTGGTTCGGAAGTCACCATATAAGCTGTTGGTCCCATCAAATCCCCGCTATGACAAGCCATCGGCTTACTTAGGGGCAATGATGTAAAACATAAACATAAAAGCAGAAACAGAAATGAAGGACTACAGGAACCATTGAGTGGGTGACGTAAGCGATAGATCGCAGCCCAGAACTGCATATACAATAACCCCTATTGTAGATGCAGTTCTGGGCTGCGATCATTTAAACAATGATTTTTAAAATGTAAAATTATTGATAAATAAAAAACTTTTTATATATCTTATCACGAAAAATATTTACCGGACTAGTTTTGACAAATTACCTGGTGATCATCATTTTCAACAAATATAATATTTGTTTTTATCCCCGTATGATGATAACCAAGTAATTGGTCGAAACTAGTCCGGTTTAATAAATATTTTTCGTGATAAGATATATAAAAAGTTGTTTTATTTATTAAAATGCAATATCAGATAGTAAAAGCTACCAACATTTAATTTGTCAAAATATTTATTTAAATGCTAATTTTTGGTTAGTAAAATATATTTAGTTTCATTCGATTCCTTTAAAACTTAGTATATAAGCTTAGATCAAAATGTGCCAAAACCTATTACTGCACCCTTTATATGATAAAAAATCTCGTTGACAATTTTATGTTATTGTAGCTATTGATTTAAAACTTTTTAATTAGTTTAAATAAATGAACAAACATTAATTAAAACTTTAATAAAACACTTTAATTAAAAAAAATATAACAAATGACACGCAACATGCAGAAATTTAAGATAAATTTCACATTTGTTTATAACACGTACAGGCTGTAATGAGTTTGAAACTAAATGAACTGAAACTTGTTTTATTACTTAGAAATATATTAAGTCAACAACAATCAGTTTTGAGATATATTTGAGAATATCTTTTTAATCAATCAACTTTATTTAACAATTAAGTGTAGATTATTTGTCAAGTAAAACAAATTATCTATAGCCTAAGGCAACTGGGAAAATATTTTCCGGTTACATTCAAACTTAACTTTTAAAACTTACGTTTCACTTAAATATTTTGGGAAGCCGCAATTCATTTAAATATTTTATAAAATCGCACCTTTTAATTAGCCTCTAGCTTGCTGGCATCTTGCAAGGTACGGATTTTAAAGAGATTAATTAAAAATCCCGTATTCTGCAAAATAAAATTATGCAAATATAGTTACCGTTAAACTGTATTAATATCAGCAGTTTGAAAAATCACATTAGAAATAAGAGATTTTATTTGTTGGATAAATGTATATGAAAATAATTTGAAAATTTAAATAAAATTTAGTTTAAATAATTATTTAAATAATGATCAAGTCGCATGTTTTGTAATTTTTTGAAAATTCGACTTAGCTGAAAATTAATTGAACGTAGGATACAGCAATATCAAATAATTTCAAAGAACAATAAAGATCTAAAATTTGGATAAATAGCTCTTATTGTAAAACAAACGATAAATGTAAATGCCATTGACAAGAAGAAACATAACCAGCACGCTACCGCTCGGACATATCAAGCCGCATCTAAAATACCGCTCGTGTGAACGACCTAAAGGGTCCTTCACATACAGATTAGTCTAGTTACAGTGGATGAACTTATCATAGCATAACCGCAAGAAGTCATGCCAAATTTAATTAATCAAATGAATCAAATTAATTTGACATGATGGACAGCACTTCCTTGAATGGACTGATAAAATTTCTAAAAAATTTATTATCGATTTCAATTAAAATTAATATAAAATTTTAATAAATAAAAACATTTCCTTTGACTTTTATAAAGTATATTGACAATGATGATGATTTTTCCATTACCGATTGTAGCGTCATCGTATCGCTCATATTTGATTGGTTGTTGTATAGGTGCGTTGGAGAGTGTAGAAAATTTAGACCTTAGTTTCGGCACTCCAATACAAATGCACTGCTTTGAATGTGAACATTTAGGTTTGTTTACATAAGGCAAACATTCTATACTATCATTCAACTGCACTGCAACTGAACTAATTTGTATTTGAATAATACTTTAGCATTAACAGATTTAAAATAATTCGTTGGATGTGTGGTGTTCTAAAAATGATTGTTACATTCATTTTTAATTGACCATGAGCAGCAATAGAGGCACAACTAAAAAAATCACGTTTTAAGATAAATGAGTTTAAAACTTTCGGCATGGGGCTATGAAAATTAAAAAAACAGTAGGAACATTTGTTTCATTTTACGGTGTGATATTGGATTATGTGATGTACCAGTATTGCTTATAGAAAGAATGTACTTCTTTAAATTGAGACCTGTACTTAGTCTAAAAATCCTACTTTTTGAGTTTTGCTACTTTTGCCCATTTAACCAGTTTTAGTTAGGATACATTTTTATATATTTTTTTTACTAAGTATATAATAAAAATTGTAACTATTTTATCCACAATCAAGTCAAAATTTTTCCATAATTACGGAATAAAGTAAGTTTAATATATTTAAAAAACTAACTTTCTTCCACTCTTTTAGAAAATGGAAAATAATGCACAATTTAGTCAACAAATTATTAACTTATTTATTAACATTAACATTAATGTTATTTATGTAAACACAAAAATCCTTGTTTGTTTTGTCAAATTTGATTTGATTACCGTTGATAACAATATTATTACTGTCAACATTTTCAGAAGTCATAGTGTCTGACAGTTTTTAAGGAATTTGCCGGAAGCATGGATATCTCTTTGTGTCTGGAACCAAATGATTCCCCTTGGATTTTTTTTTAATATAAAGTTTATTCGATATGGAATTGCTCTAAATAGCAGTGGAGTACCGATATCCATCATGTCGTTTGATGGATGTAATATCAGCAGATTTGTTGTCTCACAACTCGTTGAAGTGCGTTTTAATTAGAGGCCAGTGTAAAATTCCACATTTGGTAATTAAAAAAACAAAGCAACTTATGAACATACTTTAGACAATGTTTTTATTATAACAGCATGCGCAGTGCATTTTTGATTCGTGTGACGCAAAATAATCTATTGTACGGAAACTTGGACGTAGAAAAATGTACTTTTTGCACATCTCTATCGCATTAATAGAAAATCTTTGCTCAACAATAGTAAACTTACAAGAAGTGTTTGCATTGAAATAATTAAATATGACCATGTATCTTGTAAATCATCAATTGGCCAATTCACTACAGGTAAAAATAAGCTGTTTATTAGTACAACTTAAAATAATTAAAAATTTATACTGAATATTATAAAAATGCGAGTTATCCTTAATCATCAAATGCTGTTCGACGGGAGCTGCAATCAAAAAAATTACAATGAGTTTTCTTTACAAAACTATTGATTTTTTCAATTTGTACCCTTTAGATTCACTTTTCAAATAAGGTGTCATTTTAAAATATCTATGTTTTTGTTCAATTTTATAGTAGCTTTCAACATAGAATACTTTGTCCACAATGACAAAACGCATACTTTTTCTTGACATCTATGTAAGTGTCTTGGATTTCTGGCAATAAATGCAGAATTGCTTCTTGAGCTTCTTCATGAATTTCTGCAAGAACAGAATCGATTTCTTCCATTATTCTTCAAACACACTTTATTTTATCAAGTTGTTGATACAGAACAAAATAAACAAACTTACCATAGTTAACAGGCTTAGCTTTCTAGGTTTCATAACGTGGCACGAAATTTTGATATTGTCACATTTGAGATGTGAGATTATAATTATTTTTATTACTATTCGGATAAAATTGGGCTAAATTATGAAATGATTGTGGATAAAACGATCGTGTTTTAGTTTTATTCACTCATGAAAATTAAACGCTCATGAAAAGTACGTTCTCGCGTATTAACATTCTTGCGTAGATAAAATTCTATCTAAAACACTTATACAATAAATAACTATTATTTATTGATGTATTTTCGTTAAGTTTCTTTTTAAATTAATAATGATTATGAGCTTATAATATATTAATACTTGATTAACTAAAGTTTATTATAATTGGGCATTCATTTCTTAATAATAAAATTTAATAAGGCAAATTGGATAAAATAAACAATTTTTTCAATACTTATACTAATGATAAGTCATAACGCTGTAATGTAATAGAGACGCATCGCATCTGGTACGAGTGGACGATGCCAGGCGCCGTTTTCGGCGTCGACCTAAACCACCCTTATTTGAACGCTCAACACGACAAAACAATCCGTTCTAGTCTCGGCCTAGCACAGAAAATCAAGCCTCCACTTACCAGCCAAATGTGTTCTAATCACTTTATAATACCTTCAGCAGTTAAAATTGGAAACACGTAAGAAAAGCTAAGCACTTCGGCAATGCCGAATAGTTATTACCGCCTTTTATCATTTGTAAAGTTAGCAAGTACTTGAGATTGCAATCGCAAACATAAATATTTTGAATTTGAATATCTGATAATAAATTGCATGCAATTACATATGCGCAAGTGAAAAATTAATTATATTTACTAAATTCTAAACTTGATGTTGTATTATAATTTTATGGCAAATATTAAATTGTATTTTACTTTAATGGATGTAAATAAATTAACTGCCATCAAAACATTATTTATTATTTGTGCTTTCCAGTTTATTATCTTATTGTAGAGTCATTAATGTTGAGCATTATTTTGTGTGTTTATTACCTTTCTGATTTTATCTGTTACAAGTTGTAAACTTTTATCTACATTTAAAACTAAATTTAACGTAATTTAAGACATATTGTCTTTAAAGTGGTAAATAATTTGTATTACTATGGAACGTTTGCTAATCTATATATTCTATAACTTTTACCTGAAAAATTACGCTGTACAACAACTTTGCACATGTGAATGTAAATTACTATTACTCAACTTTTGTTGTACAAGCAACTAATAGTTATTAGGCAATAGCAGATTAATGTATTTAAAAACTATTGCAATTGTAACTAGTCATTAATTTCACTGTTTTTACGGAAAATGCAAAGTATACAAAAATAACATTATAATTATATTGTTGTACTTGACTGTTGATTGCCTTATTCGCTACACTCACTCATCTCGTAAGATTCAGACTTGCCCGAAGTAACAATTACTGACCTCAATATACAAATAGCCATTGTCAAAAAGCGCAGTGTTTCAAATTACAAACAAACAAGAAGACAATATTAAGAGAACCACCAATCAGTTAGTCCGTAGTTTCCATGAGTGTAATAAAATAATTTATTATGTTTCTGAAAATTAAAGCCAGTTACACTGTATCAATTATGCCCCACATCACTAGTACAGTTTTATTATATTTGAAATTTCCAACTTTTTTGCTTGTTTAAAAATCAATAACAACTATTTTTCTTGATGTGAAGCTAAATTTTGGTATTCAGAGTAAATTGACAATGATTAGAAAAAAGCTTACTGTAAAGTCTAGCAATTTGAGATTAAAATGTAGGTTTATATAAGTAAAAATAAAAATATTACGATTGCATGATTATATAAAAAAATTTGTTCTGCTTATCCTGTGTGCCGTCAAACCCAAATGTATGAAATTAAATTAATGAACGTCGACTACATTTATATTACTTATGATAAATTTAAAGTTTTTAAATTTAATCATATTAAGATTGAATTGCATTATTATTTCATTTTCTTATGATTAAACTGCTACCATTTTATGTTTTACAGATGTTTAAAAATGTTTTTTCTGGACCAATCAAATAACCCGTTTTGTCGAACGTTAGACTAAGCAATGAATTGTTACAAACATTGCTATATATGATTTCAAATAATTATTGTTACCAGATGTTTTGGTTTCAGATCATACTTGCATATATCTTTTATTGCCATTCGTAACTGAACACCAAAAGCAACTTCTTTTAGTCGTCTACGTGTATTTAATAAAAACCTTGTGTAAAATGTTCATTATGAAACCTGGATTCAGTTTAGGATGCATGATAATTGCATGATCTGGTGGTTATA
>JARJEC010034211.1:0-39173 GCA_030264575.1 Tachinus sp. AB-2021 | reverse complement strand
TATATATATATATAATGTTACAAAGATTAAGTCATCAAAAGCTTACATTATGCTATTATTCTGTAAAATATTTGCTATTTTGTTCGTTTGGGATTTTTCGGATTCCAAGAAAATTTTATTTTATATGTATCCCATTGAAATACATACAAAATAAAGGAAAGATGTTTCCTTTAAGAATAAATACAGTTAAAGATATGGCGTCGATAACAATGCATAAAGTAAAAAATATAAATGTAAGAAAAGCTTGAAATTGTTTATTCGCTGATTTTATGTTAACAATTCAATTATTTTTTAATTGAAAATTAATCATTTTTCCAGATATGCTAGTAAGACTATATTTATGTGCATTATTATTTTTATCAACACAGTTTTGTTTTAATTTATATCAGGTTAATACACAAGAAACCAATTTTTACCCTGTATTTTTTTTTTTGGCGAAAACCTATTTCACATGAAAATTATTCGAGAATTAAGAGCATGGTAAAATCGCGACATGAAGTCCCTTAATTCGAGAATAATTTTTTTATTATTAATTAAAAAAAAATACCCTGGTATAAAATCAACCTCCTGTGTATTACAGGTGATTAATATATGATTAAATATATAATGCATTACTTACGAAATAATGCTGTCAATCCTGCCATATTACACATTTTTTGTGCAAAAGTACAGGTAAATTGTCAGATTGATTTTTTAAATATCATTTATGTCACAGAATCTGCCATCTATTTCTGTAAAAGCAAGATACAGTTTTATCGAGTTTTATCACCTATTGTTAGCAATATTGATATTTTTAAATATACAGATTCTGCTTGATTGATGAAATAAGAATATATTAATCTATATAATACAGATCATTAAAAAACTGTTTTACAAATTGTTTTTGGGTCATTTGTCATGGTCGTTCAGCCACAGGGTTAATAAATGTATAGAAAGAGCAGAAAAGAGTTTTGCAAATGTTTTAATTTAATTAGTACCAGTCTGAAGATTTTTTCATTTAGTAAAAAGATAATATGTATGAATTTTTAATCAAATTGTATAGATCGCTGTAGTTGTTAAATTTTTATATATTAGGGTATTAAAAATACATAATAATAGGTTATTAAATAATATAAGTAGATGACTTTATTTTATTCGTAAATAATACAGTCTAATGACGGTCTTCGAAGTGGGAAGTTTGATGTGAGTATTGCGAATAAATAAATGGTTGATTTATTCCGCACGAATTTGTGCAGATTATAGATTCAAAAAGCTTCTCAAGAACATAGAGAAGTGTGACGGAACCACCTAGATGGACGTGATTTGTTATTGTCATTCTTAGGGATGCAAATAATAGTTCTCCTTTTTCATTTATCTGGGGAGAATTGATGAGTAAATCAATGGTTAAATATATCTTTGATATATTTATGGATCTTCTGAAAAAATTGTTTTAATATTTGTTTGGCGTTGAAAACTAGAACGTAGTAAATGTATTTGTCTATTAATTCACCCGCACGAGCATGTGATTGCCTCATAAATATTCTGGGCAAATCATTTATGTTCAATATCTCTGTGTAAATAAATTTTAATTTTAATCTGATTTTTTTATGAAGAATCAATTGGAATATTTGATAATAAATACTTTTAATTCGTTTATATGTTCTTTTACATGTTGCTGGATAGAAAAAAAATGAGAGCGTTTCCAATTATGACTTAATTATTGAAAATAATTATTTGTTAAAATAAATATATGATGACCGCCAGCAACTAAATCCAGGAGCGTTTTTGTGTGCATTCACATTAGTAAAGGTTACTTTCATTCTGAAAATACAGGATGCATGGTATGCTGCAGGTCAATGTTTATTTTTATAACTTTTACATGTAAGATATTTTTATAAATTATATACTATTAATTGAATTTACCGGGTGACTCAGTCCATAAGGAAGGTTGTTATATATTAACATTTATTAAGCTAGACAAATTCAATTTATACAAGTGCATATACATAAAAAATGCCACTAATTATTATATTTGTGAAGCCAAAGCACGGTATTTTGCTCAATGTTTATCTAAAGTTATAAACAACACCACCTCAAACTAACATAACATAAGGCAACAGTAATTAATAATTCATAATTATGTCAGTTTAAATCGAAATGATAGTCAGTATAACTATAACAGTAAAACAGGGTCTAAAACATTATGTTTCGGCAGTTGCACTATTTGTCGGCAATTCTTGACCTATTTGCTTGTTTGACGCCGACATATATACTCGTATAAACATAATTAATAAAATAAACCATGCATCCCTGACCCAAGCTGGTATGATTTTTAAAAATATGTGTTTATGAAATATACGAATAGTGGTCTTTCTACATATTGTTTATTGCAATTTTAGAAACAATTCTTGTTTTCGACAATTTCGTCCCGAATGTATATAAACAAGCATCAAGTTTGATAAGCCGTTAGTGTACACTTATCCTCAAGTACCCCCATAGAAGAAAAAAATCGGTAGCCGCTATATCCGGCGATTGTGTGAGCAGATATTGCTTGCCCACAGCTTTTTGACATTATTCAGATAAAAAAAGTTTCTTGCAAATTCATTTCTTTAATTTTTTCAACACGCCCAACACACATGATCCATAATAAAATGTTGTCAACTCTGTTTGTCAAATAAGAACAAAAACATGACAGCCAGACCAAAATTATGCTCAAGCAAAATCGGCACCTTACATAAAATGTACCCTGTAGTAAAAAATATAAATGGAAGGTTGTATTTAAAGTACTAAATTTAATTAAAAAGAAAAGAAAATATTATAAGGTTTTGATGGGAAAAGAATGTGTGGAAAGACCAGGGAAACCCTTGAACATATGTTAACTGAATAAAGCGAAGTGAGAAAAGAGAAAATGGAAAGGAAAATTTTTTTAAAAAGTCATAGACGCGGAATAGAATAGATGAAACAGTGCTGAAAAGAAGAAAAAAACATAGGAAAAACAGTAATACATTAATACTACATTAATATATAGAGTTAGGTTTAGTTGTTATGTAAAATAATTCGTTATCATATAATTTGAATTGTATTTTTAAAACCGAAAGTACCAAATAGACATTATTGTATTACTAGTAAGAAATCGTTACGGTATAGATAAAAAAAAGCGTTTGTTTTAAATTTGATTGTTAGTATCCTTAACATATGACAAACCACAATCAATTAAGTCCCGTTTGTAACAGCATCCCTTAAACCTTAACCTGGGCTTAAAATACAAAGCCTGGCTTGTTTCATTGCACCACATCGTAAAGTGACGCCTAGAACCTTAAGCGGCCATTCAATTTAAGCCATCAATATTGCGGGTTTAATAAAAACTTAAGCTAATAATTATAATTATCTGCTTGCATCTGTCGGGTTTATTAAATTTTTTTAATCTCTACGAAAAAAAATTACTTCGGTGCAATCAAATTAACGCGGAATAACGCTAGAATGTAATACACATTAAGAAAAACATATTCGACTCTTCATAAAGCGGGATTTTATTTGCATAGCACAAACCAAAGATTTCTTTACAGCAAGAGGTTGATATACATTATAATTTCTTTAGTCTGCCAATTTTTTTAATTAGTAATAATTTCTTTGTGTATTTTGCATGCTTCATGAATATTAATGCCGCTAATAAAAAACAAGAATGTTTATTCTACACGATTAAAATATTAATGTGAGGCATGGAAAACATTCATTATTGATGACATATGCGTCACCTGTTTGTTATAAATATATCATATTACTTTCTATGAAAGTAAAAGGTAAAAAGGTAAAATACTTTGTTATAATTGGTTAAGCCAACGTCAGGCCTACCAACGGTTACCTTGCAATGTTGTATAATATATATATATATATATATATATATATATATATATATATATATAACTCAGCTTTTCTAAACCACGCTTAATATATCTCGTTGTTTTAAGCCACAATGTTGCAAACGGCCCTTAAACACCCAAATATCTAATGAATAAAACATTTTTAAGGTAACGGCATTCATTAATTATGTATCTTATATTTAAAGGATTAATGTTTTTGCAAATTGAATATTTTTCTATTTTAATACGTTTGGTGATATTTTATTAGTAACACACCTAACTAACAAAAAATGATTTGTTAATGCATAATCTTATCATATAATTACTTATAATTCATATATTTTAATATACTTTTACAAAAATAAACACATTGCCAATGTATTTAATAAATACTGAGTGTTTTTAAGGAAAATTTGGCCAATACAAAAAAACTCACGAAATGAGTATTATTACTAACGTGATATATTACAATATAAAGATTCAAAGTTGTATGGTTAAAGTCGATATATATTTGACTTTGACCAAAACGCAACAGACATTTGACTATCATAAAGAATTCACATTCATCTGTTGATATTAATTTTGTCGTTTTATGTTTCCAAATTGTTTAAGCCATTGCCGTATATTGCTACGACTAAAGGAGTCGTTAATAGGTCGTCCTTTTCTATTGGGTAGATATTTCACTATACTACCAAGCTTCCTAATGCGCCATTAGATGTTTTAAATCAAAAATAGATTTTAAGATACATTGGACATTGGAAGGTTGCTAAATATCAATTCAAAATTGTTTATCACGTTTTTAACTCAACCCCTGGCCTAGTGGGGGAGTTTTACTCATGTATAATAGTCTATTTCAAACTCAGGTAAGAAAATGGTTTCATGCAGACTGTGGTCGACGTATATAATCCGAGTGGTAGACCCAAGGTTTGCAAAGGCACTTTCTTAGCAAAGTTTGAATACTATTTTTGCCCAACCGGCAGAATTTGGTTGTATAAAAGAGAAAAAAGATTTATATTTCTGACTGATAAATCAGGCGACTTTGATCTTCAAACTTAAGAAACTTCAAATGTCATAAGAATCGCGTGATTTACATTCTCCCCTACACGAGAAAAGTAAACTTTCTAGCCTTAATTGAGATGCTAACAGCCTACATTTCTAACTGGTTAAAAATATTCAAAACCATGTCGATTAGCGATGAAATATTTATAACTATACAGTAGAAGAGAATATGCAATAACAATGTAAGTAAAATTAATTTTACATTAAGTCACTAGACACTAGATTCTATTAAAAAGCTCTTTGGGACACGCTGTATATACTTATAATTAAAAAGTATTAATATAGTTTATATTAATATAATATTTTCAACTTTTAATTATACCATTTAATAAGTTATATTAAATACATTAAGATTGATGCACTATCACCGCATCGGTAATTAAAATTATCCGTCATGTTGTTTAATAGAAAATTATAGTATTTGTTTAAACTTATATTAGTGTAACTAAATTATAATTACAATAATTTTTAGTTCTCACAATTATACTTAATCAACTAAATTAATTCCACCATTTATTTACAAAACGCAATTTAATAAGCGATAAATGAGTTTATTAATTATTTGTCAAAAGCACATCCTACATATTTTTGTTTTTCTATGTAGAAATTGCACAAAAGAAGCTCCCCACTGTTAAATTATTTAAAAATATCAAACAATATTAAATTTACTTCAGATTTAATAACTTACTCTATATATGCTGTATAAAACAATGTGGATTATAAAATAGGAAAAATATTATTTTACTTTTATTACCTACTTAACGCAATTTGTAGCGACGTGTTTCTACCGGGATAAGATGTTGCTTGAAGTTAGAAAACCGTTAGACATCAAAAGTTTAAGACGCCTTGGCTAAAAAGTAGTGTAGTCTTGGATTAAGTTCTTGCTAACAATGTTTGTATAGTACATCACGACTATGTAATTCAACTTGATTTAACTTGTCGATTTTATTAATTAAAGCAAACAGTTTTTATTTTCAAATTTATTAATCATAAATTCTGAATATTTCCAATATAATTTGAATAATTTGCTTTACTATTTGAAGTGGATAGTAATATTATCAATATTATAAATTTTTGTGATTTATCTTTATATGAAGGGAAACTTACAAGTTTGTACTTCCTATATGACGAACTTGTTTTCAAACAACTTCAAACTTTTCTATCATTCCATGCAAAATAATACCAAGGCCGAGAAAATTTATTCTAACAGTTTTGTTTCTATTTACATTTTGTCTTAATTTGAAAAGTTCATTTTTATAGCTTCATTAAGGTTTAGTAAATCGTTTTAGTAACTTTATTTAATTCAAATTTACATTTTACAACTTGATGAATATTTTTGCACTTTATGTTTAAATTTTAATAGTTGTTGAAATAATACCAGCTGCTAACATTAAAAAGGTCTTTGTTCTGAATGTTTTGTTTTAATTAAACTTTGCGACGATTATCTACGTAATAAAGAGGAATTTCCTTTCCAGTCACTCACTGACTCTTCAACAACATGGAATATAAATTTTCTTATACTGCTTTTATATTTTCAGTTATTTTTTCTTAACAAATCTGTGACATTCTGCAAAACTGTAAAATTGGACTTAATATTACTTCAGAATATTTATACTATTTATGTGTTAATTATATTTCTATTTAAATATAGCGACCTTCATAAAAATGCAACGTACGAGTTTGTTGAAAAAAATTACAAATTGCCATTTTGATGAAACATGAAACAAATATATAATTCAAGTTTAAATAAAATATACACATCCATTTTATGTTATTTTTGTTTTCAATTAGTATAAAAAATTGTATATTAGTGTATAATAGCCAATTTTTCGATTAATTTGTCCACTATTGCTTTATGAAAAGACTTTACCAATGTGCAAGTTATTGGCAATTAAATGATTTTTAATGTGGTCGGACTTGTGTTTAGAGATACTACTGGCCTTGTAAGTCGTGATATTGCAACGGTAGCAAGATGCTGCTCCAGGTGGTCTAATGGTTATACATCGCCGCCCTGGATCTGGACGTTTTCAATAACTTGATCAATTGCAATAGATCGGATAAAAAGTGCTTGATACAGAATGTAAATTTCTATCCATCCATTTTTATATTTTCTTTTACACCACTTTACCATACCCGCAAACTAGAATGACTATAATGATATTTTATTAAATTGGAAAGTCCGTCATGGTAATACCACATCTCCTCAAGTATTCACGTTTGCTCTTGTAGTATTTAATTAAGAAAAGAGTTGCATCATCATTGATTAGAAACAAGTTAACTATCTATGCTTTGCAACTGACTTATTAATGAAATTATTTAGTAGCAACATAAAAAAACTAGAAGAAATAGTACATCCAACTAAAAAAAGAATAAATATTCAAAAACACGACTGTTTATAAACGACCATGAAATAGAAAATGTAAAAAAATTATACATATAAATGCATCTCGGAAAAAAAATCCAAAAACAAATTAAAATATTACATATTGAATTAAGAAATCCATAGAAAAACGCAGATAACTGTTGTTGCGTAACGTTTAACAAAACTGAAGTAAAACTGAGTGAAGCATGTTGCCAGTCAACTTATAATAACTTATCTACTTACGCTCAAAAAGACCAAATAAAGGAATAGGAAAAATTATTAATATTCAAAATAAATAACAGCAAATAGATGCCACCAGACGACGACGGCGCAAAGAAACCAAAAGTTTATACATGAAATGTTTGAAGAAAGGAGTACCTATCTTATGTCATATATTAATATTTTGGTTTCCTAACTATTCTGTACTGTATTACTCTGTCAAAAAAATGTTTTAAACTAAACAAAATTAGTGGTTCCACGGTCTTTTTTACAACAAAGAAGTATCACGTCAAGCTGGTAAATAAATTTAAACAGATTAAGTAAAACAGTTTATAATTGATTATAAACTGTTCAAATTTAAAGTTTCTACAAGCGGCAACAATCAAATGCATATAATTGTTTTACTCTTCATAAGAGATCATTAGTGCACTTTAGTGGTTTCTGCATTGCATTGAAATAAAAATGAACCAAACAATTGAGTTACTAGTAATGTCACGATAAATAATAAACTAGTCAAAATGAGTGATTATACACCAGTTATTGCAAGCAGAATATAAAAAATACTAATAATTCATCTGAAACACTCCTGCAGGCAACCATTAAGGTTGCAATTTCCAAAATGTGCTTGTTTTATATAAAATTCATATTTGGGATGTGCTGATGCTTAGTGGTGTTCAATTATATCACTTATATATATACTTATGCCACTTTTCAAGATTTATTCCTAAAATGAACGCAACTACAAACGTTTGAAATAGAATTACTGTCTCTACCGTTTTCTATGTTATAAAACAATGGATTTACGGGAAACAAAAGAGGAAATATTGGTAATGCTACTGAATATAAAATGGTTCTAATATAACATATTTTTCATTCAATTTTATATTTATAAAGGTTTGACCTATTTGAAAGTTTTCATCACAAAATTTAAACTATTTCTACACTTTGTTGTGTCTTTAACTTAAAACCACTTTATGTTCAGTAGCATTACCAATAATTACTCTTTCGTTTGCAATTTGTTCGTCATAAATCCATTGTTTTATAACATGAAAAATGACACATATAGCAACCCAGTTTCAAACGTATGTGGTTGCGTTCATTTTGTGGATAAATTTTGAAAAGTGGCACAAATACTATATATTTGAATATCTTAATTTCTCTACATAAACCACTAAGCGCCAGCACAACCCTATAAGAATATTATATAAATTATTAGAAATTGCAACCTTAAATTCTAAACATTTGTTTTGCATTACTATCTTTGGGCGATTTGTAAAATGATACTTTGTACATCTCTGTCTTATTTAAGAACATTATAAATTATTTTGTGTTAGTAAACACTGGATTGTAATTTAATACTATTTTTTTTATAAATATATATTGATAATAAAATATTATTTAAGATTTTTTTATTATAACGAATCAAATTCATCACCGTCTTATTACAATTTCATTTATGTTTACTTTAGTATATATGTATCAATTCCAAGAAGACATATTATGTTATATAATAGACAACCATATCATTGATTTGCTTTCTTGTAACTTGTATCAAATGTAGATATCAATTTCAAGTATTAACTATAATTGGTGTCATTAGAGGTGTAAACAAGATATCTCTATAACAAAATATTTTATATAATTGCATAGTTTTATAATTAGATTGATACTCGAGAAAAGCAATCCTTTGTATTTGAATTGTTTATTAATTAGGTTGAGATTTATTTATAAGAATTGTGTTATGTATTACTTATTTATTATTAAATCAACTGACCTATTTATTGGTTTGATTAATATGAGTAAGCATCTTGACATGCGGTGATTAAAATTGATTATTTTACTATTTCAAAATAATGTTTTTTTGCTAAATTTAAAAATGCTTATAGTTTTTTTAATACCTGGCTTATAATGGAATATACTTTATTTGTTTAACATTTGTAAATCAAATTTTAATTTTTTTATTGCTGCTTTTATTAATATTTTGATCTTGTTTACATGTTTCAAATAGGTAAAGTCGCTGCAAAGATGTTAAATAAATTTAACACTATTGCGGCAATAAAAACCCCTATCAAAGTGTAAACTAAACACAAATTTACGTGATTTTTATAAAGTTTTAATTGCCAGCTTTTAAAAGTGAGTAACAAATAAATTTATTTATATCCGTAATTAACTAACAATTTATCATAAGTAAAGCAGATTTTAAATGATTGCGAAATTTGAACTCTGCCAGAACTTGGATGATTCGCCGATCGACAATATTTGCCAATATACAACAATTAATGGGGCATTAGGTATTTTGAACCAATTAGTAGAGCATTAACTCAACATACATATAAACAAAGACATGCTCGAAGAATTTTGAGATCTGTGGTTAATTGTGCAAAACCCAGCAAACCCACTTTTACATAGTACCACAATACATAAGTTTTTGTATTTAAAAAAGTTAGTTACAACTTAAATATTAATTATGCCATTTATAAAAGCGTGATAATTTTTCGAATAATTAATCTTTGTATTTGTTAAAAAAAAATATTTAAAAATATTTAATTAAATAATAAAGTTTGTGTTGCCAAAACTTCTAAAAATGAAGATTTATAAATAAAATCAACTAAAAAACCCAAATTCGCAAAAATATACCGGTTGTCTTATATAAATTAATAAAATTGATATTGTTTCCTGTTACACCGGAAATATTTTTAGGTAAAATTGAGTTTTATGATGTATTTGAATTTCATAACATTTATAAATAAAAAGCACATTGAAGCCCGTAGCTGGTTGAGTAGTCATCTAGTCTAATATATTGATCTTTATTACAAATTAACGTGGGAGGATCTACGACTCTGATTATTATTTATTTAATAATTTAGGTAAAGAAATCAACTAGACCGATTTGGTTTTAAAGACTTTCAGCATCCCACAGCTACCCTCACCCCGGGTGCGCTAGCTAACGTCCATTTATATTTTCAATAAATGCTTTTCAAATATACTGATAACTTTTAATCGGCATGAAAACACTTTTTAAAATGTACCCCCGCCTTTAGATTATTACCTTCATGTTTCGTTTAAAAAAAAACATTGTAGTCATAATCTAGATCCGACTAAAACTCTAATAGTGCAATGCTTTTGAATCATGCACAATTAAAGAAAACTTATCCTACATAATAAATCTACACAAAATTTGTGTACGTGCACAAGGAGATGCAAATGTCGTCTTAAAGTAAAGGCTATTGAAGAAATTTTATGCAGTTTAATTCACATGTGACTTTAAATGTCAAATGGAGCTTTTTATGACTATTGAAACCACAATTGGTTACATTTTTGCAATATTCAAAAACACTGTTTTCAATAACTGAACTATAGGAATATTATGTATTAAATTGCGACCCCGAATGTGGAGTAATTTGAATTTTTATCAAGCAAATTGACAAAAATGATTTTTTTAAGAATATAACCCTCTTTCTTATCGGGGTTATTAACCACCGTCTTCTGTTACAAAGTTGGCGAGCCGCTAGGCTCAGTCGGGATGGGGTGGATTTTTATTAGGTCTTAATCAATTGAGATGAGAACACACTGGGCTCCAATTGCTTTAAATAGTATGTCTACTGGTGAAAAATCAACAAATCCATCAGGACAATATGGTAAATAAATAAATTTAAATTACAACGCTCAGTGTTTATAGTTGGATTTTAATAAAAACCAATTTTTCGGATACGAGAATAGCCTTTTCATACTACTTATTAAAGTCAATTTTAACTGTTTTACAAATACTTTCGAATTTAACATTAAATTTAGCCGAAAGCCTAGTATCATCCATTCTATCACAAATTTACAAAAAATTATATTTACGGAAGACACAACAGAAACACAAATGCTAGAACTTTGTTTGATAATTTATTTTAATTTTTAATTTTCAATGACCAAACTTGATTAGTCCTTTATAAATTTAAAATTGTCATAATGCTAACAACCATATAACACGTTATAAGAAATTTTTATTCAGTCTTGCAAGTATTTGTATTTTATTTGGAAATTTTAATTTACAAATATACAAAAAAAATGTACTTTATTTTTGGACATTATCAACATTTGAACAGAAGAATTATATAGATGATAATAAATAATTAATATTTTTTAATATGCTGAAAGCAATTAATGTCCATTGCTAAATATTAACAGATTTATTACGAATTTTTGTTTGTTTTGTGTTTTTTACATCATTGCCTGCGATGGGACCAACGACGAATAAGATATGATTTTGAAGAACAGTTAGTGTTGTGACTATTTATTGTAGTAATTTGATATTCTTGCCATTTAGCTATTATCATTTTAGAGACGTTAGATGCTTTGTAAATAATTTTCATAATATTTGTGTTTGGCCCATCTGTTTTACCAAATGTTTTGTCTACATTTCTGTAATACTGTCAGCAGGAATACAGTTATTGTCAAATTGAAAAGTGATTTTTCATATTCAATTGTTTGTTCAAAATAATCTGTATGTTACTATATGAATTCCGCGATGAGAAAGTAACTTATTGGAACTATCGCACAGGACACAAATCTACGTTAATTGTATTTCGCAGCGACCATAGATTGTCAGTGATTCTTTATATTAAGTCTTGTGATATTTTTTGCGGCAATGTTATAAATTATTGTTTTACTGCTCACTGCTTTCAAAGTGACCTTTGATGCAATTAGTACCAGTCAAATAAAGCGGGCGAATAAACTAATAAACACAGATATATATTGCTTCAATTTTATTAAAAAAAATGTAGTTTGAAAGGGATAATTATCACTTATAACAGCATATAAAAGGCCTTTGTTTAATTTATATATTATAATAATAGATTGTGGGTGACCTATTGATAAGCACAAGGTAATCCCAATAAATTAGGTTTGCAACTTATATTTATGTAAAAATATTGATAATTTAAATCAGTAATATTTTTTTTTAAGTTTACAGAATAACCGGAAGTGATACCGATTTCACAAGGATCACAAAAAGTAACACATTATTATTATGTTAATGCACCCATAAATTTCATTTGTCTAGCTTAATATATTTCAATATAAAACAGCCTTCCCCGTGGCTTCGGTTACTCAGTACACCACACAAGTATTAATTCTAGCAATCTGCGTGACGTCATCAAAAAACAACATGCCGGGTCTATGTGTATAATTTATTTTATTTTGCTACTACAATAATAGTAAAGTCTACGTTTGTTTTATTTTAACAATGTATATTATATCGTTAAGAAGAAAAAAAAAGTAGATTTTTATTTCATAAAGTGCACAGCAGTGTTGTGTAAACCTGGCTTTATTAAAAGTATTTATATTGGGTATTAAAATATACTTCAAAAATAATAAAATTTTACACGAATGATTACAAAAAAAAAAACATGGGAGAGATCCATCTTCCAGACTCACCCTGTATCAAATGTTGCAGATACGTTTTTTGAATTATTTTCTGATTTTACAAGTTTATTATTTATAAGATTTTGCGGTATGGCTTTCATTTTTTTAATTTGTAATAATGTTTTTTGCAATTTTACTATTTCAACAAGAGTTACTTCACTTTTAAATCTAAAAAACCTAAATAAGGCATACTCTCTCATATTAGCAATATATTATTTCATTTTTTATGAAGCACCATAGAAGTTTTTTTGTTGGTAATAATATTACAACATACTGATTTATATACAGATAAAGTTATAATAATTTAGCTAAAAATTGCTTATTGATTTTTTTCGAATTACGTTTATGAATGAAAAAATTATATTGCATGAAATTATTCGCATGCAAAATCAACTCGGCACGATAAACCAATTTACATATGTATATGCAAATCAGTTATATTTTTGGAAATATTAATCAATTTTATTCAATCAAATTAACTTATATTTGATTTTTAACTTAAGTTTTAAACTAGCTATGCTGTATTACGAATGCACTGTACACATATTTTAATTAAAATAATATGATGTTATCAAAATATAATTTCTTATTGTGATAACATAATCATCATTTATCACCATCATTGATTACTGTAATTTGCTGTCGTTCAAGTTGGTTGTATTGATTAAATGTAATTAATTTGTCGACCATTATTTCTACTTTAACAGTAATCATATCTCTAAATTAAATAGTAATTAATCATTTAATTGAAGTGACAAAAAGTAAACAATGCTAATGTTATGATAAATTTATTGCCTAGTTTGGAAAAATAACATTTATTTGGATTTGTAATATACTGTACAATTTTGTACAATGGTATAACACAATGTGCAATGCCAGTGTCTTAATTTCTAGTTAATAATAATTTTAATCTGAACTGAATTTGATGCAAGCTGCAATATTATTGTTGTGATACCAAAGTGATTATTAAAAGGGAATATAATAGCTTCTTAAGACAGACTTTGTTTCTTAATTAAAATCACAGACGTATCGGATAGCTGCTGCTCTTTTCATCAGTGCTATTTATTATTATTATGTTTGCAAATATTATAAAATTGCTCATATCTTAATTGGATTTTTATATAATAATATTGATTTTATTTTTTTGCGCATTATTGTATATCAAAAATAAATAAATTTTAATTACATTTAAAGTGCGAATAAAAAAGAATCCGTCTCTCAGGTTCCGAGCGATAATGGAATTCTACAACGGATTCTCATTCAAAACTAAGATACCATAAAATAATTTTATTTAAATTAACTTAAAATGTAAAAAGAAAAAAATAAAAACCATTTGATATTACGTGGGTTATATTATTTGTGTCTAGCAAACATTTATTTGGATCTGCGTCAGCAAAAATACTAACTAATTATTACGACTCGAATAGGCTATCCCGCATTAATCCACATAGCAGGAGTATATATACTAATCACTACTGATCAATACAATATTCACGGTAGTTGCTTTCAGACAGGTCTAGTTTACAAATGAATTGTTGTATTTATTAAGCCGTACTAAAGGTATTTTAACTTTAATGTGTGTTTTGTTTGCCTAAGTCTAGGAATTATTACCCAGTGTTGAGTAATTTATAACTCAACACTTGTTTAGCTACCACAATCGAATGTTTTCTTTTTATTTTCTACCGTAAGAAAATATATATAATTTTTTTGCATTTTATTAATTTTTTTAGGCATACAATTGCAAAAAAAACAATTACCACTTGCTTCAAAGGTACAATGGAATTATTAAATTATACATGTTTTTATTTTATTTCTTTAAAGATGTATTCTGTGTACAATTTGTACATTTATTATACAGTATAGATGACTATGCATTTGATCATAGGAGCATACGTGAGTTGACTATCAAAATGCCTCCTTAAAGTGCCTTCTTTTTCAATGGGGAATTTCATCATTTATTACACTCTAATGCATTTTAGAACTGCGTCTAAGATCTTTTTCCTTCTTTAAGAAAACATCATATAATATAGCATGTCTAACTAATTTTTTCTCAAAAATATTTTTTGACTTTTATTAAAAAAATGGTTTGTTACTGCTTTACAAAAAAGATATCAAATTTACATGCTCTTCTTAATTTTTTTATTTAATAGATATATCAACAAACTGGATAATTAACCGAATAAAACGTTGGCTTTATAAAAAATTTAGTTGCGTAGATCAATTATTAAAAACAGACAAAGAGAACGACAATTAAAAAGGTAACTGAATGAAAAACCTGCTTTTGTACATTATCTAAACGTTTTTTATAGTGCGATAATGTGTAATCTTTTTAAAAACTTAATAAGAATTAATCAAAATGTTACAAAATTTGCAACTAACTTTAGGAATAATAAGATTAGTAAAAAGCAGTACAAGCAACAAACAATAACACTGTAGAAGTAGGCAACCAGCTAAAACTATAACTAGGGCAGATAATCATTATGCGTAATTATCCAAGAGATAGAGAATGACCGATTAAGAAGACGAAAAAATAGAATAAAGAACAAAAACCAATTTTTTGGGTGCATTTAAAGTTTTCTATTTTTTTACCATATTCAAGACAAGAGTATTGATTTGAATATTATGGTTGCTTGTCGTTTCTTTGTCTATATTAGTTGCTTTTATGTTTTTACAATTTTTACGTTCTGATTACTTTGTGTATTATTTTAGTGCTTCTAGACTTTCTGGAATGAGCATTATGTTATGTGCGTATCTCCAATTAACTTAAAGATTATAAGATAAAAATTAATTATTTAAGTCTGTAAGTCTTTTTCTCTTGTTCCTTTGGGCATTACCATGATTACTTTTGCCACTAACCTTTGATAACTATTAAATGAGCAAGGAAAAGGACTGCTCTAGTTATATTGATTCCCTTTATACGCATATCTCCTATTCAGACTTAGAAGTTTGCAGTGAATTGGAGATTTTTGTCTTCCATATCTGGGTTTATTAAAATTTTAAATGCTTTTGTAAGGTCAATGCACACACAAACTGTTCTACGTATTTTGTTATTTTTTTGTATATTGTGTTACACATACCTAATAATATTTAAAAGAAGATTCAATAGACTTCACTTTTTTGTATTACTAGAAAAGTTGATTTGAGCCAAACTTATCATACACTTAATCAAATGTGCAAAAGTTATAGTACATTTTCCTGCAATAGTTTTAATATTTCCGTATGCAATTTTATCTTGCTCTAAAACATTCCCGTTCCTTGGTGCCTTGATTAGTCTCTGCCCTTTTCTTGGTTATTCGTGGCTGCTTGTGTGTATTGGGATTATATGCAATTATACACAAACATATCTTTTATGTATTCTTTTCATCTATCTTCAATGCCCATGATCAACTTAGCAAATATTCTCGGTGACAATCCTGCTGACGGTAAATATAAAGAATTACGAAATATAAATTTAATTTTAATCTGTTGATAATGGATGAACCGCTTGATAGGTGTCACAGTAATCTGGTCGATGTGCGTGTTTACTCATTTATTTCATATATTATTGTATTACTTGACGCCGTACCTGGATTTCCGTTGAAAATGTGTAAAAACTAAAAAAATGCAAAGTTATGTACGAACTGATCTGAAACTTCTTAACTTCTTTTAATTGTTTCATTAAATCAACATAATATTATTACAACAAGGTTGCATTTATAAAATGTTGTGTAATAAAAAACAATTACAGAAATTTATTTAATTTTAGTGGACCTTAAAATGATAATATGTTTTAATAGAGACAAACTTTGATATAATTAAATGAAGTAATCGTTATGTGATAATTCATTATTATAAACTATAGGTCGCAATGCGTACTAAATATTTTTCCCCAACAATATATTTCTGCCACCAGTTTTTTGCTTGTCGAAATGAATCATTTTAAAAAATGAATGGTGCTACGCCTTTACTATATGATAATGCATTCTAATAAATAAAACAACTTTCTTTATATATCTTATTAAGAAAAATATTTATTAAACCGGACTAGTTTCGACCAATTACCTGGTCATCATTAAATGATCAGGAACAAACATATTTGTTTCTATTACCATGTGTTAATAACCAGGTAATTGGTCAAAACTAGTCCGGTTTAATAAATATATTTTGTGATAAGGTTTATAAAAAGTTGTTTTATTTATTAAATCATTATAAATTCAATTAGATATGTAGATTGTTGGCATGTGTTTGTGGAGGTTATTATAAAAGTAAAGGTGGATCCGATCGGTCTGTGTTTGCTATGACACTGACACTGATCACGTGGGTTTTGTTTTTCTTATTTGGCCATCTCAATAACGCCATCTATTGTTATTTTTATTTTCTCCTTTTTTAATCAAGCAAAAACCGAAACTGCAGATTTTACAGAGCTACAAATTAATTTATATGAAATTTTATTATAAATTTTCAAGTTTTCTTGTAAGTTGACAAAAATTTTCTGTTTGACATTTCTAATGTCTTTTTATAAGTTAAGCATTAATATATCCAAAACTAATTTAATTTCCAATTTCTAGGTTAAAATTGCTATAGAATTGAGCAAATAGCTTTCTTCATTTGTTATTCTGTTTAAATCAAGTCCGTTTATGGCAATTGTGGAAGGAAAATTTACTACCACGTGTTGCCAACTTAACCAATCTTAACGAAACTAATAACATATCTACAAACTGTTTGAGTTATGCGCGACACACTCACGCATACATACATACAGAAATTTTTGTAAAAACCACTTTTTTACACTCAAGGACCTTCGAAACGTATATTTCCATCTAACTTTCAATTTCAATTTTTGGTATGAATCCAATACTATTCCCTATATAGAAGGAAAAGTAAATAGAACTAGTTTCTATGTGTTTTAAGAGAATAAAACAATTATTCTACTTGTAATGGATAAGTTTTCAGATTTCAATAAGCACAATTAAAAAAGGGACAAGGAAACGTCGATGAATTTAATACAAGGAACATCTAAAACTCGGGAAAAAAGGCACATATTTTTTATATTTCTTTGTTGAAGATGTAGACCCAAAGAAACATTATTATAACAGTATTAAGACTACCTGTAATTTTTATCTATGAGGCAGAATATTGAAATATATAGCAATTGATTGGAATGTGTAACTTCCATGTCAATAAAATATGAAAAATGGGTTATGTTTTACATTAGATAATGTTAATTTTGCATAGTCGTTAATCATTTTAATTAACTGTTCTCTAGTGACAGCGCATATTCTATGTTGATTTGTATTTGTTCTTCGTGGTACATTAATAAATATAGCATTCTCTTAGTATTCAATATTCTTTACAGGAATGAATAAATCTCATTATATATTACTTAAAAATAAATAGATTTAATAGTTACCAATCAGCAAGCTTGCTAATAAAAGTGATTGCTAATCAATCAAAATAACTCGAGTGCGTTAATTGTCAAAATAATTAGTTACCATTGCCTTTCCGTTAATTGTTTCTTAATAATATTATTAAAATGTAAATTAAATTACTGACGAAATGTCAGGTCTTGTTATAATCTACAATAATCAAAATTGAATTTTTTATCAATTATTAAAAATTCCAATTTAAACAGTAATTTAGCCAGTTTATTATATAAATATATATATATATATATATATATATATATATATATATATTATATTACAATTTCTATTGATATAAATAAATATTTAACAATGATGTCAGAAGTTTTAGTTATTGACACTTTATTATATAGGTCAACAGTATATACGTAAAATAATCTAACAAATAATATTAATTAAATTAATTTGGTAAACTTTATTTATACACAAGGAACAATTGCATAAACATCGAAAAATATATAATGAGATTAAAATTTAAAAAACCAAGAAAAATGTATATAAAATAATGAAAATATTTTCAATTAATTTAATCAATTGTAATTTTTTATAAGAGCTGTCTATATAATACGTTTTACAAGATTTTCAGCTTAGTCTTTTACTAAACTAAAATTCAATTTAAAATAAACTTGAAAACTACCTTACTGAAAAGTAGATTTTCGATTTCTGTCACTATCCTTTAGAAATAAGCAAAATGTATTAGTTAAAATATCCGTAATTGCAAATACATTGGACACAAATAGAGAATTATTTTCTGAATAAATTAATATTATTTGAGAATTAACAATAGTTTTAATTTTTTAATAGTTAAATTTTTTTGCTGCAAATGCATTATTAATTGCGGTCGTAATTGCTAACGCAATTAGTGTGAGAGTAATCCAAAATAAGTATGTAATATATAAAATTGTAATCAAATGCCCGGATTCTCTATAAAATGTGTTATCTCGATTAAGCATATATAGGATTACTGAACAAATTTAGAAGAATCATATTTTTATTCAATTGCTTATAGATTAGATATTGATTTTTGCAGCAGCATATTCTCCAGTCGTCGCATTGTTCTACGAAGCACATGGTTTAAATTTATAATATAATGCAACATGTCTAAAATGCGAATGCTACAAGGGCTGCACCGTTTCATTGAGAACCGATTAATGTTTTGCGTCTTGTTTGTGGTTAACAAGGCACGACACAATTTAAATTCCCATATAAAACAAAAAACGTTTTTATAGCTTTGGATATTGTGCCAGACACTTCTTACATATACAGGGAGAACCACATAAAGCTTAATAAATTTTTATTTAAAATTTTAAGCGTTTAAAAAAAATATTTAAACAAAAGTTACTTGACTTAATGTTGGACTTCTGATCTTATACATTTTTTTCATGACTACTACCCAGAGGTTGGTGGAGGACAACTTTGAAATCTTAAATAGAAACACCATGTTTTATTACATATTAGGATTATGAGGAGAAAAATACATAACTTTTAAATATTGTTTTTCTTTTTGCGTAATAGATAGCGTTGTAATTGATAAAAAAGAAAAATTAAAAACGATACGGTACGGATGGTTATAGTGTAAACTATGACGCAACCCTTGTTGAATTTTTTATTTTAAGATAACTCCTATTTTTATTCAGAATCTGCATTCTGATTCCACAACAAAAAATGTGTAACTTTTTTATTTGGCACTTTTCTCGTTTCGTGATAGTTGCACTGTAACCAGAAAGTAATAAAACATGGGGTGTCTATTTAAGATTTCAAAGTTACTTCCTTCCCCCACCCCCAAAATGAGGAGGGATAACAATTTTATAGAATCGGATATCCCTCAAAAAGTAACTTTTGATTTTTTTTAAATGTTTAGTTTTTTAAATAAAAATTCGTAACGCTATTATATGTGGTATTTTATATGTATTGAAGAAATAATAGAGGGTTTATTTCTTCAATACATATAAAATTTTTAACCGAATGATTACTGATTTATAAATTCCAAATTTAATATTAATTTCCGATTAATTTTTTATGGAAATATTAAATTGATAATAGATTTTTGGAACAATACATTTTTTTTATAAAAAAATTGTATTATATATATATTCAACATGAAGCAAACAATATTTGTAAAATATCGATAATAATTAAATCATTTTTAAATAAATACGTTCGTATAACCTAATAGAAAGAGTAAATATTAATATTGAACAAAAATATAATAAATTATTATAAATATAATAATACAATAAAAACGATATACAGGGTTTTCCCAAAACTAACTGTCTAAAAAAGTTGAAAAATAATTAAGTTCTGAAAAAATATATAATACATTTTTTTATTATTTTTCAAATTACTAGGAAAATTATAAAAAACCGACAGAAATATTTTTTCTAACAATATTTTTTGTAACCTAAATTTAGATTACAAAAAAAATCACTTAGTCTACGCTTCACATTATATAAATTTTTATTTATATTTCAACATTTTTCAGTCATTATTATTATTATTTAATATAGTAATTGTAAATAATAAAATAATAATAATAATAATAATAATAATAATAATAATAATAATAATAAAGTAATAGCTGTAACTTTCTTGATACTGATTAAAAAAATTAAAACACGTCAAAATAAATTAAAATTAATATAAAGTAAATGGTACATATTGTTTTTTTTTTCTTAACCTGAATTGATGAAGTTTTATCATGTGATGGATGGGGTATCAATTGTAAAAAAAATCAAATTAATGAATGTGCATTGTCATAAAAACTATTTCAAATTATTTCCTGCATGTCCGATTCATATTTTTGAGCTCGCGCAATCTATCAGAGCCCAGATGCGCAATCTAAATCAATCTGCAGAAAAATTGTTTTGGCGGCAGTTTGTGCATGTAATTTTGCAACATTTCTTTAATATTCTTAACATTTTTAATATTTTTCATTAATTTTACAAAATAAAATATCTGGACTGAGATCGAAATGTAGACAAGCAAATACTTGACCATTTTCCGAAAAACTCATTATTTTGTAATTTATTATTAATTGTTGCACTAGAAAAGGGTATTATATGTTTACATTTTTAGAGAATCATTGATATATTATCACAAATCAATTGCAAATAACAATAATCATTTATTAACATTCTTACCGAGTCAAAAGTTGAACAAGCTGTCAAGTAAATAAGACGGTTACATATAAACAAAATTGCTTTCTAAACGTGTTGCAACCCGTACTTTTTAAAACCACAATTCAATTTTAAAAATATCTTTTATTATATAAAAAAAAGTTCTATATAATTTGTTTATTTCACTGCATAAATTAAAAAAGAAAAATAAAGTAGTAGAAGTAACACAATATGGTAAACAGTTCTCAAATAAATTCTCTTCATCTTTTTGGAGCGTTATCTTGCAAATAATGTCTCTGGGAAAATTGCAAAATGCTTAATTTGAATTGGCTATAATTACATAAGACGTGAACTAATTGTAAGCGTTAAATTTAATGCAGCAACGATTCTATTTGCACAGCAAAGGTTTAAATTAAACTAAATTAATTTAAACAAATGATTGTAGAATTAAATATTGATGATTTTCTAAATTGTCTAAAATCTAATTTTAATTACGCCAGTATATATAGCAATATATTAGCGATTGACCTCTTATTACTAAACGATAAACACAAGGCAAGTGCTTGTGAGTAGTCGCTATGGTATCTTTGCTCTAACGCGGCATGTTTACCTTGCGATCTGCGAATACTAATGAATATTATACTTATTATACTTGACTATCTCGACTAAACCAACGTATTTGGACTTGTTTAGTAGAGTGGCCTGTGTGGAATGGAATGTGGGCTCTTTCTATAAAAATATAACCAACTTATTTGGTCGACTAAATCGTTTTACTATTCTATTGAGTAAATTATTATTATGTTAAGAAACGTGTATTAATTTCTGCAATTTAATATAGTATGCACAAAATTGACCAACTATATGAGAAGAATACTTTTGAATTTTAACCACAACTGCTTGCGCATACAGGCTAATATTTCGCGACCTCTTAATTCAGGGTAAGATTTTTCTACACGGGCAACTTTTTCCTGAATAGATGAACGGCCAGGACGAACATTCTAAGATACAAATTTATGAACTCATTCAGACGAAAAAGTCGATCTGCGATTTTTACTATAAATCCGAACGCACAATTTGGAGTTATACTGTTTTTTCCAAACAATTTCTCTTAAACGTAAAAACTATCAAAGTGCTGCTATTAAAAACTTTTCTTTTAATTAATAGCACATATAGTGTAATATTCTGCTAATTATTATTTTTACTCTCCTACTCTTTTTTGTTCTTCTCCCAGCGTGGCATGATAGTAAGATATTAAAATTTATTTAACGCATGTTTTCTTCTTTTTAATATAATTACTAGAAGGATTGTCACTCTTACACAAATGCACAAAATTTGTTAGTTATACTGTTCTTTGGGTTATCGTATTACGCTTTGTATAAACAAGATAAACTTCAAAACAGTCAGTTATAAACTGCCAATTTTAGAGTCACCAATTCTAATGTCCTAAGCATATACATTCGACTTGGGAACAATCTAAGCTTGCATATTTGTTTACAATTATTATTTCCCAATAACTGTTAATGTATTACCAGCCTTGAGGTTGAATTTTAAGCATAAAAATATGTGTAAGAAGAATTGACACATCATAAAAAAAACAAAATTTCTAAAAGTTTGAAGTACATAGAGTAAATTTTGAACGTCAACTAGGTATATAAGCTATTTGCCATTTTAAAATAAACATTGTTTGCTTGACACTTTCATTCCAATACATGACTTTTTCACTAGTAGACCATGATCATTTAATTACTAGTTTTTTTTCTTGTCTGGTGTACATTGATAGGTCACATATATTTTAAATCTTTTCAATATAATTTTAACTAATAAATTGACGTAATGGGACACGGATCTAATTAATCCTTAATTTAAAGTTTATCGACTTTTATAATTGTGGCGACAAATATGTTTGCATAAAATTATTTATTTTAAATAATTAAAATCAGTTGAAGGAGTTCCGCTGTTCTCACTAAATATTTGTAAATAGACCCCACACATAACGAAACACCGCAAAACACCACTAAATACTATAAAATAAGGCAAAATATCTCAAAACTACACAAAATACCCCGAAACCCAGCAAAACGCTACAAAGCACGTCAAAACATTTTTAAAATCTACGAAATATCACGAAAGATCGCGAAACATTGCAAAACTTTGCAAAACCCAAAACAATCAGAAATTTTATGAAATACTACAAAACACCACAAAAACCACAAAACGTCAAAAATCCAAGAAACACAACGAAACTCTACGAAACACCGTTAATCACCACAAAACACCATGAAATAGGCAGAAACTCCAGTAAACACTACATAACACTGCAAAATACTACGAAAGACGACAAAACATCGCTAAACACCGCGAGACACTCTGTCAATGTAGCCGCACATGCACACACTGATTAACATGCATCACAGCATGACGATCTGAAGCTCAATTTACTAATAAACTAGAGCGCTAACATAGATCTTTATACATCAGTCAACCTTAAAATCAGTTAAAACAAAGAACATAATGACCGATTTGTTATATTTTGTTCATACAGTATATCAGATATAACTTATACTTAACTTTAAATTAAATAAAATAAATGAGAAAAATCAGCAAAATTGGTGCTTTTTATAAATCAAATATTAATTTTTATCGAGTCCTTCAGATCGAGAAAGTAGATACATTCGAACGCCATTAAATACATTTTCCACAAAATACAATCAATATTCTGTGGAGAATGTGCTTATGGCGTTCGACTGTGGGTGAGTGGATGAGTGGAAAATGTGGTAAGAGGGTGAGCAGGTGAACGGGTGAACGGGTGAGCGGGTGAGCGGGTGAGCGGGTGAGCGGGTGAGCGGGTGAGAGTATGAGCGGGTGAGAGTATGAGCGGGTGAGCGGGAGAGTGAGTGAGTGAAAACGAGCCAAGCTAAACTGAGCTGAGCGAGCGAACGAGTGTGTGTGTGAGTTTAAATATTGTTTGTGGGTACGAGTACAGCTCGTTTCACTGCTGAGTGAAAAGATAATATTTCTCAAAGTGAAAAATGTTGAATTTTGCGTATCAATAGCGATTCGTAAAGTTTGTATATAAATTTTAAATTTATTTCAAGCTTTTGTGAATAGGTAGATAACATATCTTGTAATAATCAATATAAAAAAATTTACTAATAAAACGTAATAACAATGCATTCAATTGCTTTACTCTTCATAAGATCATCAGTGCACCTTAGTGATTTCCGCATTGCATTGTAACAATAATGAACAGATAAAAGCAGTTATGTGCCGCACGCAAGTAATAATAAAGTCAGTGTAAGTGTTTATATGTCCTTTCTTGTCTTTAAAGTGGCGTTGTGATATTGGTTGTTCGTAAAGTAAATTTAGTGATCTAGATGTTTATCTAATCCTTTATATTCTTCTACAAGAAAAGATATATAACGACTCACACTGACTTTATTAATAACATAAGTTTGAAAACCAAATATAATTTTGTATTTGAAAAGTAAAGCACAAAACTGGAAAAAACCATATACAAGAAAGAATATGTGAAATTTTTTATTTTATTTCAATAAACTTAAAAACACTTTGCTTTTATGTTTTATAAAATCATAACGTGTATGTTTAAAATCATTTTATTTTTGATAAATAAAATATTTATGATGTTTGTGGCTTACGCATGGTCTACATCAGAATATAATTACAGTAGTGTATTACTTCAGCTGTTGGTATTTTTATGACAATTTTAAATTTAAAAAAAATGATTAACAAATGTATATAAGTTGTGGTATAGAATGCAGAAACTGTTCACATTCTACTATACAAAATAAATAATACAACAATAATAAATAAATTCTACTAAAATGCGTTTATCTTATGTAAACACATAGCAGATGAGAATTATAAAAGTAATAAATAATATACTTTTATGTTATAATTGTTGAAAATTAATTCTTTATTAAAAGTAATTTGATTATTATTTTTTTAAATTAATATTAGTTATTATCGTAATTTGAATTTATGGCTTAAAAAGTTTAAAAGTTTGGGTTGTTACTGCTCGCATCAGTCTTAGCCTCTTAAAATATTATGCTACGTATTAGGAAAGGAATAAAGTTAAAAATGAGAGAAATTAATTTGGGTGTATTGGGAGTTGCGTTGACGAAAATCTTAATGTAACCTTTCTAATTGCAGATTATATTAATTTTTCAGTTATAAAAATGATTTTAAGATGGACACTGGCACTTACTACATTTTACTTTATTTTACATTATTTTTCCTTAAATTTTTATGTTTTATGTTTAGTTAGGTATATAGGTGTGTGTAGTGTAATTATTTTTTAGGCACTCAAAAAGAACGTTGTTAATTAGAATTAAATTATTCTTAAAATAAAATGAGAATAGTAGTATTATAGTAGTATAGTATACTGATAAATATTTTAGCTACATGCTATTCGATAATACATAAATGTGGCTAAAATATCTATAAGTGTATAGTATTTGTATTTGAGCAAATTGGCTATAGGACTCGAGGTCGGTCGGCCGTGTATATGTAGCTATGTCTAGTTAAGGTTTGTAACTATAAAAAAATATCTTCGGTAACTATAGCGTCATTATTTGCAAATGATACCAATCTATGGTCACCCATTTAAGTTTTACCGTCGACAACGTTGCTTATTTTTTCAAAACTTTGCACCAGTTGTTATATTAAATAATAAAAAATGTTATAATTTATAATCGCCATGTCGTAAAACGTTTAAGGTTTGCAACATTCTGTATTCAATACAGCTTTTGTTTTCGTTTTCATTTTGAGCAGACTCAAAAGATAATAAAATATCTAAGAAAGACTTTCTAAAATACTACTAAAAAAATATATGCATTAAATTGTTGGCTGATCTATCGCCAGATATGAAACATTGATTTGATTTAAAAACAATATTTTATAAATTCTGTATGGCAATCTGACATTTTTTGCATTTAATATAAGAAAATATCAGCAAATTAAGTAAAATATATAAAAAAATATACGTATAAACACTGCATTTGTTTTCTTAGAAAATTCCCGTTGTATGGGTCGTTGAATCCGACTCATGCAATAAAACTGACTATTATAAAATTTATTTTATAATTTTTTAAATACATTTTTTAACGTTATTCTAAGTGTGTAAATGATTTAAGTTTTATTGTTATGAAATTTTATCAACAAGACTGGATGCTAATTACATTTGCGTTCTACAACTTAAAAGTAGATTGCGTACCAAAGCCGTTTCTCGGATCTATAATCAAACACAGCTTGCAGCCTGTTGTAATGATAATTTGCTGTAGTTGGTAAATTTGTTCCTGGAATTTATATAATGCATTAGAACTTACAGCCCATTAATAAATTAATTTTAAATTTGTAATTGTGTTGAGTAATATAATATTTAAATACATTATTTCTGCTTTCGAAAATTAGTAGTATGCTTTTAGTGTGTATCCAAAATTCCTATTACCTTCTCGACTAATTTTTTAATCTCAAATTTAAAAATAATGTTTGGCATACAAAATTTAAAATAAATATTTTAATATACTGTTTTGCTTATTGAGATCTCAAAAATTAAAATGATACAAAAGTTTATAAATATTAATATGTTCAGTTCTTTTTTATCTTGCTTTGTTTAGTTCCATTGGGGTTTGTCATTTAAAAATGTTGCCGTTGTCTAAATAATAAATTTTGGTGTCCAACCAAAACTTGATTTTTAGCCGAAACCGAAACCGTATATTCCGCCGTATTTGAGCCGAAACCGAATATTCGGCTCCTCTTTTAGTTTTGGCCGAAACCGTAACCAAAATCAAAACTTTTGTATTTAAGTTAATATTTAATTAAATAGACATTGACAAAAACACTAGAGGGTATTTAGTGTTTTACTTAGTTTTGTGACTCTTTGACTAGATTAATAATTATAATTCCCGATCTCACCGACATAACTTAAAATTTAAGCCTCAGTTAAACACGTAAGTGCCACTTAATCGGTTATAGTGTAATTTTAAAAACCAAACTTAAATCGTAATTGTAAGTTAAAGATAAGTCGGCAATTTTGGATGCTTAAAATTTAACACTTCGATACCACCGTCAAATCGACGCGGGAACATGGAAATCAAAATCAAATTTCATGATGATATATTATAAAAAATAAAATTCAATTTATGTATGCCCGATCATAACTTAACATTTAAGCCTCAGTTATATACTTAAAGAGTAAGTGTAAGTTAAAGATTTCCGCGTCAAGGTGGAAATTGAAATCATATATTAGGTAAATAAAAAATAATATTCAATCTATTTAATATAATTATTTTAATATAAATATGAGAAAAATTATAATACAGACAGTAATAGTGCTTATTATTTGAATGGTACGTTATGCTATAATTTGTTCTCGTCATTTCCAATCATAGTATAAACATAGTAATAACAACTAACAAGCACTTATTTACCTTATTATAAAACATAATCCATCTATGAATTTATTAAAATAGACTTCAGATATGTACAAATATTATTACTGCATTGCATATTAAAGTAATATAAATCTTATGCTTTTATAGAGCAGTGCTGGCGGCGTACGTTTAGGCCCGTCATTTGCAAATTTCAGATATTGTTTTCAAGATGTTTTTAAGTTATTAGTTCTACCTACTTGATGACTCGAGCAAAACGTTATAATTGAAGGCGGTATAACAAATATGTATCTCTATAGTTAGGAAATTGGACTAAGTTATTGTTTGCAAAATGTACGGTGAGACGGAATTAAATTTTAAGTTGTAGTTACTTCTAAATGTGATTTTAGTAATTGTTGATTTAAGTGGTGTCGGTGAGATCGACCATAAAAGACTTTAATTTATTAGGATCATTTTTGAAATCTATTGTAGATAGGTACACAATTATTTAGAAAAACCAGTAAAACTAAAATTTCGATTAACATTAAAGTCATTTAAAGTTGGCTATTAAAACACGATCAAATAAATAACACAAACAATTGCAAATTTGCCTTTTACTGCAAACAAAATAGTTTGGAAAGAAAAGACACGTTTTAAAATAATTTTAAATGCAAAAAAAAGATGCCGTCAAAAACTAGAATCAGATAATAACTGAATAAGATTGAAAAAAAAAAATCTATTTCAAAATAATAATTTTTATACCAATCAAAACCATATTTTTCATCGATTGTCGAGTTTTAAAAAGAGCGGCCTCAAATAGTTTTTTCAAAAAGTAATTTTAAAGTAAACAATAATTTCATCCGAGCCGCAGTTTTGGCCTATTTCTGGCCGAAACCAAAACTATAGCCGAAACCAGCATAAAAGGCCAAAACTGACCAAAACCAAAACTAATTAATTTGAAGTAGTATTTTATTAATTTATACTTATTTTAATTAATGTTTGTTAAATCATTATTTTTAATAGCAACAATATTATTTAATTATTGAAGATTATTATTAGTACCATTGCATTAATTTTTACTTTAGTAATACTGCAGGTATTTGTTACAAAAAGGGATGTATAGTTAGTAGAAATAACACAAAATATAGTTGCGTGAAAGAAGTTTTTGGAATAATAAAGTGGCCGTGCTTACTTGTACAAATCATCTTAATCTTATTCTTACGCAAATTAATCAACAAAAAACTTATAGTTCCCCAAAAGTACAAAAAGGTGGAATACTCCTAATAATTTAAACTTTAATAACTAATTTTTGTTTGTGATGTCTGTCTTCTTTGCAAAGTTGTCATTTTTTAATTTAAAAAGTTTTACAAATAAGTTACTTAAAATTTAATTTAATTAAAGAATATTAAATAATTGCTGCTCAGTATTTAGTTAAGAAGAATTTAAATGTTATGAATTTATTTTGATATAGAAACGCTATATTTATTGTTAGTGTGTATCTGTTGATCAAATAGCCCTTCATCATATCCCTAAATTATATATTAAAAAGTAGGTTTTTACATATAAACAAATGTTTTTTAAATTTACTTACCATTCAACTTTTTCTAAATAGATTTTTTAGAAATACATATTGGATGTCAGTATTTTTTAATTTTAATTATTTTGCATATACAGGCTTAGCAAAAATTACCGGAATGATCAAATCTCTTTAATGGTTTTTATAAAACTATCCAATTATACCATACTCGACTCTCTACTCCCTCCCCCATAGAATGTAAGGGTGGTTATATTGCAATCTAAAATAGGAACACCCTTTTTTATTGCGTATTCAAATTTCACAATATAAATATATGTATATATATATATATATATATATATATATACATATATAATTTTTGTTTCTCAATTTTCTCTGGTTGTGTGATAGATGACGCTGTAATCGCCAAAAAACAAAATTGAAAACGGTAGGGTAATCCTTCGTTACAGTAACAATCATGAAACGAGAAACGTGTTAAATACACGTATTAATTTATGTATTTCTTTTACAGAATCCGAATATGTAAAAAAAATGTGTGGTTTCTATTCAAATTTTATAACAATAAAATACAAATATATTATTTTTCTTCCTATAGAAGAAAATTTAAAAAGCAATAAATTGCGTTTTTGAGATGGTCAAATGGGGAAAACAAAATCCACGTAATCTATAGCATTTGATGTAAAAAAAAACTAAAAAATACTAAGTATGGTTATTAACCCTTTATCAAACCTATTTGAAATTATTTATATGTACTTTTTGGGTAAAGTAACCATATGGTTACTAAAACTGATAAAGGGTTAATATCTCTATGGAAAACATATTTTACTATTTTATAAAACACAATAATATAAACAAAAATTAATATTTAATTGAAATATATACTTGCACTATAAATAATTGTACCATCAATAGCTATAAAAAAAACGAAAATATAATTTTAAATACTCAATTCCCCGAATTTTTACTAAGCATAACAAGGAAAATATTTGTTTGTAAATAACTGATGTACTAGTATTTTATAATATTGGCCAGGTAAATAGGTTTTAATTGGCAATGTAAAGGATTGACGGGCGAGCCAATTAAACTTTTCAGCACTTGTAGTACAAAGTTTGTTATTTTTGCATAAATTATTGCCAATTAAACTGGTATATAAGAAAACACATTGAATCACATTTTTCTGAATTTGAGAAATTTATTTTTAAACCGTTAACTAATACTAATATCATTGTGAAATATACTCACAAAAATGCAGATAACAATTTGATAAAATAAAAATATCAATTGTTGAGCATACATTTGCAAAACAACTCGACTTACTTGAAAATTAAAAATTAATATTTCAAAACTTCATTTTAGATTAAATGTGCTTGTAAACCGACGAAATTTTATAAAAATAGTCTAATAAACTTCAACAAACAAAAAGTGGCATTGAATAAAATATTAATCAATAAATCAAGTAAGAGACCATCGGTCGTATTGGTTGACAATTTCGGTCGGGATTGCTAGATAAAGAGACCCCGAATATATAGAATCAAATAAATTTAAATAAAAAGGGTTGATAAAAAATCTATGCAATATCGCAAATTTCTTTTTGACTTGATTTAATTCAATGTGACCCAATAAATAATTATAGAAATAATATGATGATTTTGGCATGCAAAAATAATTTTAAAAAATCACTGTTGTTTTTAAAGTCAAATTCGTTTGTTTTTGCTTTACTATTAAAATGAAATTGGGATATGAGAAAATTCCGATAGAAATAATTTGATTTACATGGAACAAGAAATGAATACAAAAACACTAGCGGATTGTACGCTGAATTCCCGAAAATTGACTGTGAAAACATGTATATGTCCTAGAAATGCACTGATAATTAATCTTGTTCTAGGAAAAGAATGTGTGCAAAAATTTAATTTACTACTTCATTTTTTAATTGTAATGTCTATTGTCTGCTCCTATTATTAATTATTTTATCGGGTGAGTTTGAATACAAGCATATTTTATAAATAGATTTTATATTGAATTTTGTTGCAGCGCCAGAGCAGCGTTTCATTGTTATTATTAAATTGTTGATTGAAAATGTATAACTTTCTACAAATTGAACTATATCATAGTTTTCAAATATTATATTATACACGTACTTGTGTAATTGACTATATAAATGGGAACATATGATGGGAAGAAGGTAAACATTTTTTTAAAGGTTTAATTAAGAGATTTATATTTTCTTAAAATAGCACGAGATTGATAAAAATATTGATTATGTATTAAGTTTAAAAATTTGCAATGTACATAATCTAATTAATATTTATTAATTTATTGTTAATAGATAGCAAGACTAATTATTTTAATTATGATGCTTACTACGTTCATTTAAAAAAACGATAAAATATTATGAACAGATTAAAATAATAAATATAGAGTAAGATCCAAAAGCCCCCAGAAAAGTGATTTTAGCAAAGCTAATATTTTGTTTAAAGATATTGTGTATAGTTAACCTTTAAGTAGTCGCGTACGCCTGCGTACGTAGTATCTCGTGTGTTGCGTTTTCGACAAAACATTTACATATTGAACTTTTTAATAATTATCTGCGTGTATTTAATTTTTAAAAGGCTTAATAATTATTCAAAAATATAATAAATTATTTTTATTCTGAAAACAAATAAAATCAAACAAAAATATTCGAGAAAACGTAACTGAAAATAAAACAGAAAACATCATTTTATTTTAAATTATTTTATAGTCCCAATTGAGTAAATTTCAACAAATACACCAATAAAATATTGCATCAATAAAATTCAAACACACGTTAGAATATGTGAAAATTTTCGAGAAACAATTGAACTTGCATGTAGCGTTATTACGATAGCTGCGCATTACACTAACATGGCTGTAAAGCAAAATCAAATTAGAAGAAAATAATAAATATATGCTAGTCTGCATCGCAAAACCCTATTAAAGGAATAATTAAGCACAATAATGCCTAATAAAAATTTACAAAAGAAATGCAGCAGTTTAAAGCAGATTAAGAACGTATGAGCATTTGCTAGCTTGAAATTGGAGTGTTGTAGATAACAAACAGAGAAGGTAAATATAAAAACCTTTCTCACCAACGTTACAATATGATTTTTATATATTATGTTTTACAAAATATTTAAAAGAAAAGGCATTAATATTGCCAGACGCTTTCTTTCAGCTCACACAATAATTAGGGAACATGCATCATAGTAGCAAGGCTGAAAGTTTTATAATTTTGTTATTTGTATTGTATTGTTGTATTTTGAGAGTTTGTAAGCAACCAGACTAATCTGAAATATAAAGAAACCCGCAGACAAAATTAAATTTCCGATTAATCTGACATTTTGGATAAATTTGAGCCTTCTTATGCCATTGACAATCTCAGGCTACTATAACGTAAATTCAATAATTTTTGCGAGCTTTAACGCGTTTGACGGAAGCTAGTGTCCACGGAAAGGTCAATAATGAAGGTCGATTATAAAAAAATATGTATTTAAGAGATATATAAAAATTATCTATTCTATTTTAATATTGGTAAGCAGGGTTTATATGTACCATTTGTACCTGTTCGCTTTCAAGCTAGCAAATGCAAATAGTTATACTTAATTTCAAAGACCTTCCACAAAATATTAGGCTTTGCTAAAGTGGCTTGTTCATCCTAGAACCACATTTTTTAAATGTCTGTTAGATAAATACTATAAGACACCTTTACAAAAATCATATCGTTGTTATAGAAGAATGTTTAATAATTTTAATAATAACAAAACATACTTGTAATTATTAGTAATAACTAATAAATGTCAAAGAAAAGTTGTATTAGTTTAATATTATAAACAATAATAAAATAAAATAATTTATATTTTAAACGTCAAAAATAATAAATTCTATAAAAATAAAAAAACAAATAGATATTTAAATTGGGTTGATTGATCATATTGTGCATATATAACGTATATATGTAGGGTTATGTTGTGAAACAATTCATTAATTATACATATATGCGTTTTGTTGTTTTTTTTTTAATTTACGGACTAGTTTCGGCTTTTATGCCATTTTCAACTAATTTTGCTTATATATATATATATATTACATTTTCTATAAAATATCCCAATAGCCAGATACTTTCCGTGTCAAAGATAGCAGCAATATTTGCAAATTTTTAGGAAATTATAATTTGTAAATGCAATAAAATATCCACAATAAGTGAAGATGCCAAAATGCAGGAAATAATGGTGCTCAATGATCGGTGAAGAATCAAATTTCAAACTAATATTAGTGTGGGCAAAGTTCACAGGATCCTAAAAAATATAAATATCTTTCCTATAAATACCAAACCCATCAGAAAATTTTCCCAGAAGAACACTATCGTAGAATGGAATTTTGTGCGACAATGATAGAACGTGAAAATGAAATTTTATTGAAAAAATCATGTTTTCTGACAAATCCACGTTTTCATTACATGGCAAACATAATCCGCCTATTCTTCGTTATTGGTGTATTATAAATGAATAACGGCAATAAAATTTAAAGACACAGTATCCTGATAAAATGAATGTTTGGGCCGGTATTTACAGAAATAATATCATTTGAATTTTCTTCAAAATCAAATTGTATTTTTAAATTTAGTTTACAAAATTATTTTATTTTTAAACATTTTATTTGGTGGAATTGCATGTTGTATTAAAGATTTTTTATTAATTTAAAGTATTTTTAAGTTAGTTTAAAAAAAATTGATTTTCAATTTTAGTTTAGAGAATCGTTTTATTTTAGATAACTTAACTAAAAAACGATAACATCAATTAATTACGATATTTTTGAGACGTTTAAATACGTCGCGACACGCAAGGGGAATGTATCCATCAGTCCCCTCCCTCGGCACAGTAGAGCCGAACGCTTGTACTATGTATGGAAATTCCGTGAACCCATGGTATATATTTTATATATAACTAATGAATTATTTCACAACAATCCCAAACATAAATAGATATTTCTTTATATAAATAAATAACAGCGGCGATTGACATTATCAGACATGTAAATTATTTGCACTCATGCACTTACTTAAAACTGTAAATAAACTACTGTTTATTCATGAACATATAAGACCGAGCCACGTTTTTCATATAAACAAAAAATTTCAAAAATTGGCACTACAAGCACGCACGCTTTACAATGAATGTGAAAGGTACTGACAAGTTCAGACAGAAACTAAAATCGGTGCATTCGCAAACAACAATTTAATATTTAGCCGGTCGCGGCGGCGGTTCTAGGGTTAATGTGTATTACTACAGAAATGTGTCATTAATAACTAGAATGTTATTGATTTTTTTCTAATAGAAACCACGTACTAATTGAAAAAATTACCAAATTAAGTAAGTTTTCCTTTTTATTATATTATTGATACATTTAAATGAAACGAAACAATATAACCAACATAATTATAAAATCTACAATATAATAATCCCTATTATATATCCCTACTACATCACAACAACTATTATATTCGTATATCCAAACTACTATACCAATATTTTTTTTTGTACTAACAACTTTACTAACTTTACTCCAACTGAATTTTGAATATCAATTCAATGGCAAAAATATTGAATGGTGATAGCCTTTACTATATGATATTGTATTTTAATAAATAAAATATCTTTTTCAATTAAGTATGGAAATAGTAAAAATAGTAGCCACCTGAAGTTTGACATTTGTCAAACTAGTTTTTAAAATAAAAAAGAAAAATTTTGTAACAATGTTTAGCTTTGTTTTATACTCTTTGCCCTTTTGTTTGAAGTTAATTATTACGGATGCCATGGCTAAAACTATCCAAACAATGAAAATGACGGCAATGAGTTCTGCGATCTTTGTTCAAACCCTTCCATAATCTTTAACTAGAATATGAGTCTATCGTGCAGATTTTCACGTTTTTCTCTAAACCCATTTATCGTATTTGGAATAAAGCTAAAAATATTATGATTTAGTTTCATATGTGAAATATATGAATAACTAAATTTGGAAAGAAAACATAAAAATCAGAACTTAGTCTTTGATAAAGTGCAGGAATTTCCAATGATCTTTGTGATAAGAGTTGAGAGAAACTATGCGTCACATCTTAAAAGAAAACACCAATTGTGTAAGTCACGTATGTTAAATACCCAACAAAAATGTGTTGTTATTGCCATAAGTGTGGCTTATTTTTAAATAAACTTGATTTATTACATTTATACTTTACCTTAATAAAATGAAAATTAAAACAATAAACCAATAAGAGCAACAAATTATTTGCAATCCATATTTAAACAGATTGCGCAATGCGCGTTCACGAGTAAAATCCACCTAGCTCTAGACTTGGTTTAACAAAAGTGTACAACTCTCTGATATTTAAAACGTCTTGAGGTGCCACTCTCGTAGCAACACTTTAAGTTTTCAAACGGCATGCAGAGTGTTTGTAATGTGTGAACATTACAAACACTCTGATCTTTTTAACGAAAAATTGAATTTGAATTTAATAGAATGGCAATTGACTCTTTGTGGTGCAAGAACCAAAAAAAGTACTCAAAATATTGCTAACAAGTACTTTAGTAACGATATTCGTTGATAGTACCCCTTTCAGCCTATATTCTAATAATTACAGAAAAATTAAAGAGAAATTATCTATTTGTAATATTATCATGCCCATCAAAATCTAAAATAATTCTAAACCACATTTCAGTGTCCATGATTGTTAACAATTCTAAATATGATTTGTCAACCACAGTCCCAGTTTCAATATCTTTATGGTTTCTTTAACGTCAGTCAACCAACACAAAGAGTACTTATCTAAAATTGATGAACTCATTAAGCTGTGTTGGCAACAAATGCTAGTTTTTTTACATGAGACAGTACAACTTGCATTTGTAAGACACGTGGTTACGTTCTTATTTTATCAGAAACCAACAATTTTAGAAGAACATTACGAACGGTTTATAGCTAATAATTATTTAAATGTTTCACATAATTGTTCATTTTGAAATGATTTCTCTATCTTAAATATCTTCACAATCAACGTTGAAAAAGAGTAGTGGAATATTCAAAAGATACATTAATTATGTTTCACCAATTTAATAAATGAACGATATAAGACCCATAATAGGAATTTTTATATTTTGAAAAATTAGGTTTTCCTTGAAATCAATAAATATTCTTCTACCAATAAATCAATAAAATGATCTCGTAAACTTAACCCATTAGAATTCTTTACTTTTTTATTAGTGGTGGTACCCGCAAAACTTGGTATAATGAAATATTAAAGATATCTTACACCTGCTCTACTTCAGAACATTTATAAATACCGACCGTACCAATTATTATTAAATTTATAGTGCTATTGTGATTTGTAAATGATTTTATTGACATGATTTTTTTTTTTTGGGTAAAATGTTGATTTTTAAGATTTGGAAAACAGTTGCTATGTCCGTATAAAGGTAAGAAATTTTACACATTAGAAATATCGAAAGAATATATACTATCTACGATCATGGCATAATTGATGTGGAAACCTGACTCTAAATTGTGATTTTATTTATTAATAAATTCCTCCTTATTGGTTCCTAGCTAAGGATCAAATTGACAAGATCTTTTATCCAATGCGACTTCGACCAATCAAAATTAAAAGTACTGAGAATTTTATATTACATTATTGCCATGTTGGCTACAGTTTGACCGTAACTACAGCAATATAATCGAACAGCGTACAAAGTGAATTAAATAAAAAAATTTAATTATTGAATTTTTTTATTTTGTATATGGATGATAGTAGATAAAGTATAGTATTATACTCGAAAATATACTAGTAAAGGTTTTTATCCACTGAAATGATTACTGCACTCGCCTACCGCTCGTGCTGCAAACTCCGTTTTTGTCAATAAACCTTCTTTACTTGCTCATATAATAAGATATTATTTTGGCCTCCTGAAGTGTTATACGAATTTGACAGTTGTCTGTCAGTCGTGGGATTTTTAAGTACGGTGATGTAAAGAATGCGCGGGAATGCCGCAAAAACTACAAAAACGCCCCCCCCCCCGCGGGCATGTGCTTCAAAAACTTATTCGAATGTAAATAACTATTTTAATTCTCTTCGCGACATGAAATAAATATATTAATTAAAATGTTTGTACAGGTTGATTATTTATTATCGTTTATTATTGTTTGTTGATGAAATTCAATAAGGGTGCAATCTAAATCAGGTTTCACTTGAAATAAAATAAAATATAGAAACGCGTCGCTCTTATTGTCACACCTTTTTATGATTTTGTATATAAGTGGTTACTTTCAAGAATATACTTGGTTGCGCTTGTTTAGAAAGGTAAGTTCTATTTACAACTTTTTATAAGCGGTTTTTAAAAGAAATTTAAGCCGATCTGTTAATAATGCGGTTTAAAACGACATGTTTCTTAGAGTGTCCATCTGTTTGGTAGCGGGCATTTTTTGAATAACTTTTACGAAAGAATTTAAAAGAATTTTTTTAATCCGAATATCAAATAGTTGTAAATATTGCAAATATAATATATTTTTAACAAATGTTATCTGATGAGATACATACATTATTTTACAAACTGTCACATGGGGACTTAAAACGATATATTATTTACAAAAATCTTAACGGGGAGAAATTGAAACTTAAATTTTGCAGCTTTTCGCAAAAACTAATAAAGATAATTCAATTTTATTTTCGGTATTAATTCGAGTATATAATTATAATAGCTTTCCAATGAAGCATTCTTATTAAAATATTTTAAGTTATTTGCAATAATTTTAAATATGATAGGCTCTTTTACAATTTTTATATTATAAAATGAATCAAATCACAAACACAGAGTTATCTATAATAATTTTGGTTTGCAATTTATAACCTTTAAGTGAATTATGTACGATATTAATATTTTTGATATATTTTATTTATTATTTGTATCTTAAGTTACAGTTTTTGATTGTTTCAAAAAATATTGTACAAACATCTTGCGTGTAAATATGTTTACGTTCATTCAAAACACTCCCTCTTTCGTCACTCGTGCTTCAAATTTTGCAATTGCGCAGACAAATTAAATTCCCGCACTTAGTTGGTAAATTCAATTATTAATTTTTCGCATAGACGTGAAATTTTGAGTAAGCTATTTGCTGATTTTGGTCATTAAAATTTAAATTTTTACAATAATGTAGTTATATAATAAATATTTACAAATAACAATGATTTTTTATTTGTTCCGTCTATGAAAAACCGCCACCTAAAGAATTTTAATGTTTATTACTACCACAAGTGCATATTTGGTTACCTATTAATCAAGTGCAGTAATTGCTCCAATCAAAAATTGCAAATTATGCGCTCCCGGTAGATAATTTAAACTTCGCTCCCATCTTAAACATTTAATTACAAAATATTTATCCTGATATTTTAAAAATATACGTGTTATGATGTTAATAAAAATTATACTTTTGTATGCTAAAACAAAAACCAAAATGGTACCGGAGCTAGAATATATGGGCAAGGCAAACACCAGGAGAAGCGATTTTCGCTTATTCTGTTTAAATATGCCTCAGTTTCCAATCGGAGGTGGCCGCCATTGAGCGGTATGCCAGTCACATGACGGAGTCGGGAGTTCAATCTAACAGACCGATTACCATCATGTCCGACAGCGATGCAGCATTACAGGCGTCACGATCCAGTAATAAAATCCAAACTGGTCTTGGATTGCATAGATAGCTTGGAGGCACTGGCCACAAACAACAGAGTACGCCTGGTCTGGGCACCGAAAGACCAAGACATAGAAGGGAACCTTAA
>JARJEC010034210.1:0-15427 GCA_030264575.1 Tachinus sp. AB-2021 | reverse complement strand
TAAATGATCTATTCAGCCCCAAACAATTGGAACCGAAATAATTCGTCTCCCCCGGTAATAGCGAAAGGGAAACTGGGTTAAAAATAAAACAAAGTATGTTATAAATAGAATTTCGTGGAGTGCAGGTACTTCTTTCGCATCTACGCACAAAATCGATAAATAATAATCCTCGTCGACAATGACATTCGCGCATGGTATCATGCAAATGTTTCCGATATGGAATTCCTCCTGCAACGTTGAGTCTATATTTAGAACAGGCTTATAAATAGAATTTTTGAAATTACAAGCAGAATTATTATTTGTATCGATTGCGTTTAGCAATAAATACATCGAATGGTTTAATTTGCAACTTGGCAAGCTTTGCTTTTTTTTCAGTCTCGTGATTATCGTTCACAGCGTAAATTTAGTGATTATAAATATCGCGTATTTAAATTGTCCAGACAGACGCTTCGTCATTGTTATAACTGTTGTACGTAATTGGATAAGTTGTGCATAATTCCATTTCACAAATTTATTTAAATATGTTTAAATGACAAAATATGTAAAAAGTAACGAAAAATATTTTTGGATTTTCTGCATTATTTTCCGTTTTATTAGGACATTAAAATATTTTTGAAACTTTTTTTTGCGTCGATAATTATTTAAAAAAATGATCTATTGTGGCATGTCCACGTTTACCGTCTTAAGAGTTTACAGGCGCTTTCCGATAGTTGCTTTAAGTAGCGTTTCCACTTGAGAGCAGTTCTCGAGAGTAATTTCTTGCAAAAAAAAACTGAACAAAGATTTGGAAACGCCAAAAAAACTATACAACAATGAGATTATAATTAGGAAAAATCGATTAGCATAATTTAATAAGCCGAGAATTAAATTTTGTATGCAAAATGAAACTACAACAATCGTTACAATGGGGAATTATTTCTGTTAATTACAATTGGCCATGACACGTGTCCATCAATTTGCCCTTGCTTGTCATTATTCCGCTTTTTCTGTCGCATTCTTCCCACACATTCAATGCTCGTTCGAACAAACACGGCAGCACTAATTGTTTCTGCTTTGCGAATGTCTCGGCATTTTGTCACAATTCCAAAACGGTCGAAATCTATTTTCAATGCATGCATTTCCGGCAAAATCGGAAACAATTAGTACAATAAAAATACAATCCGAAAATATAAAATAAACGGGTGTATCAACTATTATTTGAAACGATTTAAATAATTGATTTTTTATTCAATTGTCAAAATGTATGTCAGTAGTAATTGTATTCATAAAGTTTATTAAAAAAGTAAAATTTGTTATTCTAAAAACAGATCAATTTGAAACTGATTACTTTGTTATCGGAACATTTTAATCTTAGATAAAAACATGTCGGATTCCCAGTAATGTGAATAAATGAAATGATTTCAGGAAAACATAAATGCACTTTAATTCTCAACGATCTCCCATCAGGCACAATTAACCTTAACGAGTTTATGCATCTAATACTCATTAACCAAATTGCAAGATGTTAATCCCTTACAAGTAAATAGTTACCTATATTTGCGCAAACCAAAACAAGTTCTTTTAAAATATTTTTTGCCTTTTTTTAACATTTGTGGAGTGAGTTTCGAGTGAACAGCATCGATTTTTGTGAGTATTTTAATAATAATGCTATCAGTAGTTGTTTATTATTAATTGATCTAGTTCAGCAGGAATTTTTATATATAATAATGTTATCAGTTATGCAATCTAAGCTGTTATTATTAATTTATCAAATGTTGCTTAAAATTATCTCAATGATAACGCTAATTGATATTACGAAAATATTTTATTAATAGTAACGGTGCGTTGTTAATGGTATTCAATTTCTTTTGACTAATGCGTCCGTATCAATTTTTATCTCGCTGTATTATATTTATGTAAATATTGTGTCGTTGCAACCGCAACCGGAAGAAAAATATTTAAATATAAATTGTGTGCAGAGATTAAGTAACCATAGATAAGATATGAAGCATCTGACGCAAGTTCAAGTTCACTATTGAATTCAAACAATGCCGGTTTTTATGTGGTAAGTTTGCAATAACGTTGTATAACTTTAATTTTTTATAAAATTGCTTGATTGGGTATTGGTCGTAATGAAGAAATTTTTGGTTTCTATTGCCCAATGAAGTTATAGCACACTTTCAACTCATTAGTTTACGAAAAGCTCCTCATTTTAATATATGAACCATTTTTAATCACTTACAAACGACACCGGATATTGCTCGATTTGAAATTTGAACGCGATCAGCCGTTTTACCACTGGTAGGATATATTTGAGACCTCCGATATATCCGTTTTTGGTTATTAAAATATTACAAGCGCCTAACATTTGGCCAAAATACTCGGAAATCGTTTTCTTTTTGTGAAACTTGCGTTTGCGATGCCGCGGTTTTGAATTTTCGAATTTTAAAGTTTTAAATATTAGCGATACTCATTATCGTCATTCACGCGGGCACTCCGAACACGCCGTGTTGGAATGTCGCGCCGACATGCCGATTATACTTAAACTTCTCCGTGTGTTTAAAGTTGCATGTATATTTGGAACGTACGCTCCAAAACTGTCTGAAACGTGTTTGTTAGAATGGCTATTCAAACGCACACGCCGTGTTGGAACGATGCGCCGACATGCTGGGTGATTTAAATCGTTTTGATTCGTTAGATGGGCGCGGATAGGCAACTTAAAACACGCACGGGCATGTGTTTAAAGTTGCATACGTATTTCCAAAACTGTCGGAAAAAGTGTTCATGTGAATGACCATATGAGTTAGAATGAGCTAAAGTCTGGCCGGAGAAACGCGTTTGAAAGCTAATATGCATTTTTTAGTCTTGAGAGGTGGAGATTGAAAATGAAATAGTGGGTATAAAATCTTAACCAGAATTACCTATAGAGTCTTAATTTGAGATATAAAATGTGAAGGCTAAGAGACGTTTGGAGGAGTTTGACTTGGTGAGGAAGACATCAGATCTTTTTTTTGTGTATAAGTAATATGTTTAATTCCTCAGAAAAGTTGTTATAATTTGGTTATATTGGCTTTAAAGATTGTGACACCACTTTATTCAATAAGGATGGGCACCTGCTCACGGCTGCTCTTTTGTTGGTGTGGGGCGTGAATTTTTTTCCCCTTTTTCCTTTAAATATTTAAGCCGACCTAGCACCAGCTAACATGTAGTTAATGGAGGGGGGGGAATAAATGGATAATACCAAACTGAATTTAATGTGATGAGTTTATTAACAGCATCATGCAATATACATTCAAAATCTCATTCTAATTTCAAATCTAACAAATAATTGAACATGCACTTTTATTTTTTTGAACCAATCATTGTGCTTAAACGATGAGGGGGAACAAGGAAAAAATCTTCTGTGTTCGATCTGCAATTTAATTACGGGGGAAGAGGGTGGCTGCCATCTTTACACAGATGTTCTCCTCTCTTTTTGTTAATTGCGGTTACTCAATTCATTTCGATTTCAGGTTGAAATTGGCTGCTTTTTCTTAACCCTGTCGATTGATGAGCCAATTGCTTTCATGTGCATACGTTTGTAGGAAATTATCGGGGTCGATAAAAATGAAAATCTCTGATTGGCTTATTAATTGCTATTCAATAATTATTATGTTTTGAGGTTTGATTAATTAATTAATTTCGTTTCTGAAGAATTAGGAGGAGAAAAAAAAAGAAACAAAAAAACATACCTCAACCACTTGCGTTTTCTTTATACGATGCATGAAGCTAAACAATAATTAAATGTTAACTACACTTAAACTGGGACAAACACTTGTGTGTAAGGCTTTCAACTGTTACGTTTTTTATTTCGATTTTTCTTGTGGTTCAATTGAAAATAATATTTCTGTTCCGTTTTTCATTTTGGCCAAAATAACAATTTTTTTGGTTTTTGCTTTAGTTTCGAGTAGGTTATCTTTTTTAAAAATCACAATGAATCTAAATAAACCTCTTTTTTTTTAATTTTTGTTCCGATTCGAAGTCCTGATTGTATGTTGCAAGAAAGCCACATTTGACCGATTCTCAAACTAATTGTTCTTTCAGCTTCCACACTTACTATTTGATTTCCCGATCCATCTCTTATTACTGGTTCCACGGAAGAAAGCATTTCTCATTGTTTGGTGAGCACTCCCGCCCAGGGTAACGGAAAAACATGCAACATTCAAATTGCTTTTTTTAACGTCGCAAGATTTATATTTATCTAGGTACCATAAAACCCAAATTGTGCGGATGAAGCTCTGGTTGACCTTTTGTAGTAGTACTTTCTTGAGGTGTCCCGGGGTCAAAAGTTGTGACGATATTAGGTGGGTTTAAAAGTGGAAAATCTGACAAGCCACATTTTGTCGGACAGTAAATAAGTTGTATTTCTGGAGGTGAGCAACTGAGACACCAACTGCTTTGTTAGCTACTGTTTGGGCAGAATTGAATTGAGGTATAAATAATATACTCTTTGCGCAGCTCGTAAAATAATAGAATGCAAACGTGTACACTACGAAACAAAATATATAGATAAATTTCAATAAAATTCTTGCACTATATATAACACATTTCAATATGATTTCAACGTAAGTATATATCTCCGCTAATAATAATAATTGCACAGAGAGAGAGAATAAACAATATTAGCTTAGAAGCAAATGCAGACAAACGTTTATATTTATATAAATACTATTTAAGACTCGATGAATTTAAATATGTTATCATGATAAATTAACGTATTCATTACATTTTTGTGTAAAATGAATATAAATTGTGAAATATGACAGTGTGTATTTGGCATTATTTAATATGCAGCGCCCGATCGATTATTGTTTGTTTTACGAATCAGGTTAAACTTTGATGCTCAAACATTCATTAAAAATAACATTGGAGCTTGTTCTATTTGCACTGATCATCTTGTTGACACAAAACGTGATAATGAACATTATCAGCACAAAAACACCAACATTCCAATATCAATCGAAACATTGAAGCAAACATTTTTCCTATTGCAGGTCTACAATGGGGGTCAACAAAGGAACGAACAAGTACAGTGACTAAATACTAATAACCACAAACAACAAAATATGCTTTCCTTTATCGTCGATTTGTTTTGATGTCTGCTTCACCCTCAACATTATTATTATTATTTTCCACGTTTTGGTGATGCGTTTAATTATTTATCGATTGCCGTCTACCGAAATTTTTATATACAATGAGTAGAAATCGAAATATAATTCTTCGCAAGAACACTGTACTACATAAAAGCAAGCAAGCACACACCTCCCGTGAACTAAATTGACAACCTCGCATGGCCTTCTGTCATCAAAAACATATTTTAAGGTAATTATATAGATTATGTTGGAATTAATTTTAATAAATTGTTATCAATAAATTTCAGTATAGTATGAAGTATCCACAACTGGTTTCCATGCCCTCGGCAGTGTCTGATTGGCTTGAAGAACAGTTGGAAGCACGTGGTATTGATGCAGTTGTCTACACTCGTTACGTGTTGAGTTTGCTGTATCGGGATCCCGTCGATATCATTTGCCCGGATCAAGATTTGCATTTCACTAATCCGAATAAGGTACTGGAATCTTTATTGCATATTTATTATTTCTGGCATGCTATCAAAAATTAACGGATTATTTAGTTGCTAGATTTTATTTTTATTATCTATGATTATTATTGTAATACGAATTGCATGTAGGAAGTGAGACGGACTGGTGGTGGCAGGAAGAGGTTCTGCCGATCAAGTGATTATTGGGGACATGCATATGCTGATACGGAACAACTGAAACGTTCGGCAGCTGTTGAATGCCTCAAGTCCGCCTCTGATCAGGTATTTACTAACATTTTATCAGTCAAACTGTAGACTAATCTTAGATTAACGCACCGCATGCATTCATCAATTGCCACGGCAAACTTTTTTTATGTAGGTTAGATTGCGGGGTTAAGTAAGGTCATCGTATAGTAGTCTATAGCCTCCGGTGTTAAATTTTATAACTGCTGAAATTGGGAAAATAAAACGTATGTGGGCAATGTAAAGTGAAAAAAAAATTTAACCAACATTCAAAATACAATGTAATTAAAAAATTGACGGGCTTTCGTGTCACCCAAAAGCGAAAAAATAAGGTTATTTTAAAGCACTTTGACAAGGAGAGTTGCAATGTTTTCCCCATTTCAGCATCTTAAAAAAAAATTGCTCAAATTTATATTGGTAAACAATTATTATCAAAAGTAATTATTAAAATGAATGCAGTTTTCGAAAACAAAAGAAACGTATTATTTTGAAGGGATTTCTTTTTTATATTTTCAAAAATTTCGTTTTCTAGAAATGCGGTATTGAATCCCTGGTGGATGAACTTTGCGAGAAACTAAAAGAAATCAAAAGCGACTCCACTGTTATCATATCGGAGGCCTCCGGCATCAAAAGTACGCCGGAAAAGATTAACCCGATAGTACAGGACCCGGCCAAACAATATTACGCCGCATTCCCGGCCCTATCACGTGCTTCTCCAAACATAATAACGCTAATCCCTAAGTGGTTCGGATCGCCGAAGAAGAGAACCCCCCGCAGACAGAACCGTTCCTCAAGCTACGAAGACAAATTGCATTTCAAAGTGGATTCGGAGAACAACATGAAGGCCCGCTCTACCGGCAAGCAACGATTCAATTATTTCGCACGCAACAAAAAGGATTTCTGCAGGAATGTGAGCAAATCACACGACTGGGATTTCTACAATAACAACAACAACAACATTAAAAAGGGATTGTTGGAAGAAGAAGAGGAAAATATGATGTACGATGATTTGCCGGTCGATATTCGTGACTTGCTCGATTCGCCCAGTCCGCAAGATGCAAATGTTGACATGATGAACATGGCGAATATGCGTGAAACCGGTAACAGGAAATTTCTGCAATGCGGCACCAACATAATCAGCTCTATTTGGTCTAACGACGCCCCCATGGAGGATGCCAGCATATATGACAACAAGTATAACACCAGTCTTGACGAGGGCAAGGAATCGATGCTCGATTTAAAATTCAGCTCGATTTCAATCGATAAAAGTGTTTGGTCATCGGATGTAAATATTATCAAGGAAAACGAAACCAACTCGTTTTTCGAAAACTGTTCCAAACGCCTGTTCGATTTTGACGGTCCGTGGAGCTTGAATAAATGGTCGGATACAGATAGCTACGAGAACAATTCGCCCGTCAGCAAGAGTCTATTAAAGCTGAATCATAATCGTGAGGAGAGCTCGTTCACTGAAGTCAAACCTCGCATGAGGATGTTCGAAATTAATAAAACGCAAGAGATTAAAAAGAAGAAATTTGATTCGGTAAATACCGATGACGATTTGTTGAATTCGGCCAGTAGTCATTTTCGCCCAATTAACGAGAAAGTCGAGAATCGCGGCCAATATGCAGACGGAACGACTTTTGTCATCCCAAATTGTTTGGATAAGGTACGCATATTTTCTTTCATTAATTAATAATATACATAACGATAAGGATAAACGTTAACGTTAAATATTTTTATTTTTAATTACAAATTATTAAATTGAATGTTGCAGATTAAATACAAACGCAGCGAAAGCGGAATGTATCTGGAAGCGGATTATAGCATGTCGAAAAAATATTTGGAATACAAAAAAATTAACGATGACCTCACCTTGAAATTCAACGTTAATCAAAACGATAAGGCGTGTCAAACGGATAACGATATTATTAATTTCGAATTGGGCAAATATTGTGAAGAGACGGATTTCTATTTTCCTGGAGATCAATTGTTATTGGAAGATGAGTCGTGTACTTGTAATACCGACGATAATTGCCTTGTACATATGCAACGTCCCGACAGTATGATAAGTGAGATATTCGGTAAATTTGAATTAAAATGCGACAAGTGTAACGATAATTGGAAAAATTGGTTGCCGTCAAAAGCAAACGAGCAGAATATTTGGAGCGGCGGCGAGGTTTGCATGGCTTGCTTAGGTTTGAATAGGCCGAGCCAGGAACGGAATCAGTTGCGCGACGATATCACGCAAGATGGCGAGCAGTTATTATCGGATTTAAGCAGCATACAGAAAAGTTACATGGAGGAATTGCCCGTCGCCGAATTAACCTGCAATATTAACGAGTTGATCGGAGCCAAGGAGTGGAAGGAATCTGCACCTATACATTCAGGTTCCTTCAGTTTTGCCACACGTTTACAACAGGATTGTCTACTCAAAATGGCAACTATTCCTACCTTACGCTCGGTTACGCTTTAACAGGTACGCGTGCGGATATTAGTTTAGTCAAAAACACATACAGTGTTTTGTATACGTTAAGTATACAACACGCATTAATCATTAATGCAACTGCCATATTAATTTCAGTGCAGATTTATGTATAAGCCTGTTGAGCAGCGCTTACGAGTAACACTGGTGTGTGTATATATACATTATTGCTTTGATGTATAATGTTAAAAGAACGTAAAGTTAACACGATTTTATGAAACTGCTTTAACATACTCAGAAATGTCAGGTTTTTTTAATTAAACAATCGAAATAATTACGACAATAATTAGATATTTTGTCTAACATAACCTCACTCAATCACAACCAAACGATTTAGTGAAAAGGCGCACTGTTTGAATGAACAGATAAATACGGGCATCGGTGAAATGAATAATAAACTATCGAATCACAATAATGAGCTGACTAACCCATCGAGTGTTTATTTTTTGCCGGAACTTTACTAAATTAAATCGACGATCGTCCACAAACATCTTTTTATGTTCATTGATTTATTGCCTTTTTAACATCCGTTGGAGTAAAAATTTTTAAAAACCATTTTTAACTTCATATGTTTTTGAGCTTGCAAATTCAAAATTAATTCAGCGATAATCGATGGGGATAAAATTATATGAATAGAAAGAAAAATGGAGGTTATGTTGATTCTAAAAAACGAAAAAGAAAAATTCTGCGTATGTTAAAAAAATATGGGATAGAAATAAACGTATCATCTTTACGAATAAGAATTTATTAGACACCTTATATTTTTCTATATTTATTTATTTATAATTAGAATAAAGGTTTTTTGGTTTTCATAAAATCGTGACGATATTCATATTGTAAAGGTAAATAAGATTAAATAAATACAAAAAAAAATAAATAAAAAAAGAGCCGGATTTGAAAAATCCCAGGCCGATTTATATATAATATATATATATATTATATTAAAAAAAACGATACTAATATATTTTGTTGTTATATGTTTCCATTGTAATTTTAATAATTATCGTTTCAAATGGTAGAATAAAAAAAAAATGAAAGAATTAATTCAATGGTTGAATTGTGAAATATATATTTATTATTCATTGCTTGTTTCGTTTGGGAATGAAGATAAACCATAGATCAAAATAATATTAATGATAAAACTATTTTTTTTATATAATATGAGAAGTAATATTATCGGATGCATTTTCATTGTGAAGGAGCAATGGTATTGTTTTTATGGCGCATTTTAGTCGATTGAATATTTGCAAATTGGGGCGTTAAGAGCTTAAATAAAGTCTGTCAATTATTCAATATAATCTAATTCATGATTAGTCTGCAAATCGTAGTCGAATAATTACACATTTATTGCAAGATTCAGCAAATACATAAATATGGGGCAAAATTGTAGACGCGGCAACGCTGCGTGGCGTTTTGCGATTTATCTGTTATGGCAGCACTGTTTGATTAGCATTGTGGGTAATACAGTTAGCTTCATAAGGGTGATAATATGACAAATAGTGTTGGAATTGAGGCAGGGTTTAATTAAAAATTTCCTAGGTGAGTTAATATTGCTTTATTTATTAATTCTTTCAGTAATGATCAAAATGATTTAAACATTCATAAAATGGTAGTGTTACCTTACAGCCTATAATAAATAATAAGGTTAATTTTATGGGACCATACAGGTAACTGCACAATTAATAATTAAACTTCTGCAAATTTAATTGTGAATATGCATTTGCGTGTATGGCCATGTTGCATCGTAAATTTTGGTAAAATTAAATTAAAAATGCGGTAATTATTAATTATCACCTATATTGCCATCAACAATGTGTTGGGTTCTTGTTTTGGTTGCGTTGGTAATAATAGCAGCCATGTTTTTCATAAATAACATGAAGTAGCAGTCAGAACAATAAATGAATTAATTAAAAATGCCAGTGATTAGTTGTAGTGCATAAAATATTCATAAATGTTGATCCAATCCAGGCAATTTGCAAGATTTAGCTGTTTATTTTTGCAACCTCGTTATATTTATTCTAGAAAATTCTGTAAAGTTGCTGCATTTTGTTTTTGTTTTGGCAGCCACCATCTTGCTAAACAGATCTGCAAGAATTAATTATTTTGGGAAATATTCCTGGATGAGTTAGTTATTATTTAATAAACACTGGTAATTATTGAAGTGTAAGGGTAATTCCAAAAAGTTTGCATTGGTTGATAGTTAGCTCTATATTTCGGGTGTAATACTGGTTTATCCAGCAAGTTAAACAATTCTATCTATATCTAAGAGTATTTACACTACCAGAGAGTACTCTCAAAGAGTGTTTAAATTAGTCAATTTATTTGCAAGTACTTTGAGAGGTACTGGACTTGTGATGTGCACATGCATTTGACCTTTAACCGATTTAGGATGAGTGATGTATACGTACATCAAACTTTAGCTATCGTGCTTCAGCTGTAATTGCTGTACTGGTACAAAATTAATTATCTATCTCATAATGTGATTCCGTGCTCGCACGGTAAACATACGGCACTACAAATTAGTGTACGTTAGTAAGTTATAATTTTTGGCAACTGAACCTATTTTTTATTGAATAAAATCGGTGGCAGTTAAGATACAATTGACAAAAAAGCACCATAGAAACAATTATTGACGAAAAGAAATAATTTTTGCGTTAAACATATCACCGATTTGTTTGAATTTTTCCGTTGGTTTGTTGTAATATTTTTCGAAAAATAAAAATCATAAATTAAAAACGATCTTATGAATTATTCTGATTAAAATTTAATAAGAAGCTAATCGGTGACGCATTGTACATATTTAAAAAACATATTTTTGTAGCGTAATTTTTGTTGTCGCCTTTTTTTCCGTCGAAAATATTTAATAAAAAAAACAAACACAATTGTCGATGCAAGAATAAGGAAACACAATAGTTATTTTATCCTTATTATTTTATTACCGAAACGTGTAATAAAATTATATAGTAAAAAAAAATAAAGAGGTAATATGTAAATATTACGATTAGGGCATTTTATTAGCGTGGCTCTGAATTAATTAGGCCAGCATTCGAACACCTTAGATGCTTAAAATAAAACATCGTGTATATTACAATTTTGTAAGATATATTTTGTTTTTATTAAGTCGTATACTCGTATATAAATAATGGAAATGGGTACTACTACTATTTTATTATTTTTTTAGTTATATTATTATAAAATTATAGAGTGGTGGTTAGCTATAGTCATGACGCGTACCTTAGTCAGTCGGAGCCAAAGTTAAATAAAAATATCACTATAGTTAATTAATTTTTTGGGAAGCATTTCCATTAAATGTAAATTTGAGCCACTCTATAATAATTACATGAAAATTAGATTAGAAATTCTTTTCTGTTAAATTTTTTTGTTGAACTAAATAAGATTTGGGATTTTTATTATTACATTATTATTATTTGAACGGCGAGTAAAATTGTTATTGTTTTTGTTATTATTATTATTATTATTATCAAAATTATTTTGTTAATCCGAATCTTATTTCGTGTAAAGTGTGGTCATAACAATTTATAATCAATTGCACCCACTGTATATTTTAATTGTTTATAAATGAATGTCGTAGATTTTTGAAATGTAAGGTTTAAAAATGAATGGGTTTTTATATAAAGTGTGCGTATTAATATTATTTTGTTTCGGAGAATAAATGTGAAAATTAGGTTCAAATCTTTGTATGTCGTGGTGCTTTTGACTAAATATCATTTATGTTATTCTAAACTTACTCCTTTAAAAACATTATTATTGCAATAAGATTTATTAAATAAATTTGCTTCGTGCTGTACAAAAAAACATCGAAACAAATTCATTTAATCATTCATTATTATTTTTTGCGGTTTCAAAATTTCAGTTATCATTTAATGTAATGGAACCGCAAAATTTTATAGCAACTGGCAGCCGATCGGTCCAGTAAATTGTTATTATTTTCATTATTTTTGTCAGTTAAATCAATTTGTGTTGCTCTTGCCAGATTGGATCGGGCTGCCCGTTTATAGATAATTTTTATAATAATTAGTATGTAGTGTAACAATTTTTATTTTAGTGCCTATTGAATATTTTTGACCTTTTGCCTTATTACAGTAGGTATGTACTACTTCGTGAAGAAAAAAAAAAATGAAATCAATTAAAAAAATCACAAAACAGAAAAAAAATACAATATTTGTCCGTAATATTTGGAAAGACTCAATTATCTTAAATAAATTTAAAAAATGATGCAGTTTGTGGCTTAAAGAAAAATAAAAGATATAATAAATCCTGTAGTTTATAGAGCGAACGTTGTCCGACATACCGTAAAAAAAACACACAAAAAAATAAAACATTTTATTGATGATTTATTTGAATTGAGTGCACTGTACACAATTAACGACATGAGATTAGCGTAAATAATAAATACCACTTACGTGATTCGTGCTGCTTTGTCCAATTTACCTAATTTATAAAAAAAATAATGGAAAACAGTTCACTCAATGTTATTAATAAATATTTGTACTTGAACCAAATTGATAGAGTTATAACGGGGATTGCAAAATGAACCGAAAGTATGATGTTGGTAATAAAGCAAGTACTCGAACATATCAAATGTTCTTTCACTTTGTTCCTCATTCCTACTTTTTACCATTTTTGCAGACTTCATCAAATAGGTAGGATAGATTCATATTACATTACATATTCTTTACTTAGTAGTTTCCTCGTAAGCTGCTGATTGCTTCACCTGAATTAATATATTAGAATATGTTAATGCAATTTTTAGTTAAAAAACATGAATCATCGTAAGTTTACGCTGGGATTACTATAGCATGTAATACTGTAAATGTTTTTAACACATAAAATGCATGCGAGATTAACATAGTTTAATACTGCAACTGAAATTCTCTTAAGAATACATTTGAAACATGTGAGAACGTAAAGTGGTGGCTTTGCTTATTCCATCATTACTGTTTCGATATCATTTTTCTTGGTGCAATTCTTGATTTCTCTAATAGTAGCATTTTGTGTTAATAATTGACTGATTATTTAATAATTAATTTCTTTCTATCGGTTATTTTAATCATTAGTTTCTAACTTTAAATTTCGGATTTCTATTTTTGGTTAGCCAATTCTTCGATGTTACGCCTATGTTTAATTGTATCTTCAATTCTATATGCATAAGCTAACTTCATGTGTGTATAATGGGTTGCCTATAATAACTTTTTAGAAAAGTTTTATAAGCAAATGAGGATTGTGGTCAGTTAACATTACTTTTTTGAAAATCGGTCGACCATCTCCGATTACACTGAAACTTGCTATAATACTCATAGATTTTGAGTTTGCTAATTTAGAAACTGTATTGGTTTTTATAGGGTGTTCCGTTGCAGAGATAAACTTTTGGTGACGGCGCCGGGCAATTAAATTGAAAATGCGTAATATTTCCACGTGTGAACGTTTCTGATTGCAGAAATTCGAAATCAGCGACCTCAAATTACTTTATTCTGAAATTTTCAACCAAATCGATTTTTTTGGACATCGCAAGTCTAATAAAGACAACTTTAACATTTTTTGCGTTTCAGCACTGAGTGAGTAAGTGACCGAGTGACTGAGTGACTGACTGACTGCTGACTGAAAGCCTCAATGACTAAGCGACTGACTAATTCAGTGACTGACTCCGTAACTGACTGTGTGAGTGAGTGAGTATGTGACTGATTGGCTGAGTGACTGACCGAATGAGCGACTGAGTGACCGCCTGACTCACTGATCGGCTAAGTGACTGAGTGTCTGAGTGTGTATGTAAGTGACGGAGTGAGTGACTAACTGACTGACCGAGTGAGTAAGTGAGTGAGTGACTGACTAACTAACTGAGTGAGGGGTAGCGAGCAAGGGAGGAAGAGAGCGAGCCTAGCTCTCCGTATTGGTACCAGAACGAATCTTCCTTTTAATGGCGACCGAAAAAAAAGTAAGCGCGCTTTTTACTGTGAAATTTAATTTGTTACTAATAATTTTTATATGTTACAGACAGGTGTTGTAACATTTTCAACGGAGTGTATGTCTTTGAGCCAAATAAATACTAAGAAAGAACGGATTCGAAAAAATAAAAAATATTTGTTTTGCGTTTGAGTGAGTGAGTGACTGACTGACTGACTTTATGACTGAGTGACTGAGTGAGTGACTGACTGGTGGACCGACTGACAAAGTGACTGACAGACTAAATGACTGAGTGAGTGAGTAAGTAAGTGACTGAGAGAGTGTCTGACTGAGTGACCGACTGACTGACTGTGTGAGTAACTGAGATAGTGACTGGCTGAGTGAGTAGCTGAGAGTAAGTGAGGTAGTGAGGGTGGAAGGGAGGTAGCGAGCTTTTGCTGTCCATCTTGGTTCCGTGACAAATCTTCCTTTCAATGGCGACCGAAAATAAGTAAGCGCGCCTTTTACTGTAAAATTTAATTTGTTACTATTTATTTTATTTGTTACAGACAGGTGTTGTAACATTTTCAACGGAGTGCAAGTCTTCGAGCCGAATAAATACTAAGAAATAACGGATTTTAAAGGGAATTGAAGAAAGGAAGAAAATGTAATTAATTGTAGTTAAGATAATTATTAAGATAATTAATCGGTTACTTCAAAATTTTACTACCTAATTGTTTCTATTTCGAGTAGTTTATTTAGATTAGCATAAAGAGTATGTGTTTTAGTTTTTTTTTAAATTTTGAATAAACTTTTTTGTCAAAATATTTGTTTTGTTATTACGTTTCTGGCAGTTTTCAGATTACAAGCGTATAAGTAGTAAGTATAAAAATATATATGTATTTACTAAAAAAAACGGAACAAATTTAGTTTCCAAAAAATCCGCATTCTCTTAGATTCTCGTAGATGGAGCTGCAATCGTCTTTTAGTTCCCAAAAATGCGCAATTTTTTTTATAGTGCTGCGGCCGTTAATTTTGTAGTTCCAAAAAATTCCGCAATTTTTTGTGATGGCGCTGCAATCGTTTATTTTTTAGTTCCGAAAAAATCCGTATTATTTAATAGATGGAGCTGCGATCGTCATTTAGTTCCAAAAAAATCCGCAATTTTTCTGATGGCGCTGCGATCGTTTATTTTTTTTAGTTCCGAAAAAATCCGTATTTTTTAGTAGATGGAGCTGCGATCG
>JARJEC010034162.1:0-27429 GCA_030264575.1 Tachinus sp. AB-2021 | reverse complement strand
ATTGTCATTGTCATTGTCATTGTCATTGTCATTGTCATTGTCATTGTCATTGTCATTGTCATTGTCATTGTCATTGTCATTGTCATTGTCATTGTCATTGTCATTGTCATTGTCATTGACATAAAAATGCTGTTAATTCAAATTTTGAAAAACATTTAAATAAAGGTTAAGCAAGTAGTATTTTTGGTATTACTCTTTTTATTTAATTTTTTTTTAATTTAAAGTTTCTAAAAAACCATGGTCAATAAGACCAATAAGATCAGTATTTCGGAAAATCATTGGACTAGAATTCACTCATAATGAAGTTCTTGTCTCAAATTAAGCATTGAAATTAATAGTTGAAAATGTTTTGGAACACCCTGTATAATTTTAGCCAACAAAAGAATTTTGTTGTTAGTGCAAGATTAATTGATGTCAATTACTTTTTTATAAAACTGGAAATTCCAATAATATTATATTATAAAAACAATTCTGTAATATTATTTAGTTTAATATTTGTTATGTTGATGAAAATGTAATTAATGGGTAAAAATTATTTACAATTGTTTGACAAATACTAAATTAGACCAAACAATAGAAAATGTAGAAATTGAGAAGGTTGTTGTTGCAATAATAAACAAATAAAATTTATATACTAAAAGTACTTATAGTTTATTGGTATTAATTGAAAAGCAATTGATAGCTTCTTGCTAACAAAACAAATCCATTGACGAAGTATGCTAAAAATGATCGATTACACAATTGGTTTGTTAAAATTTGTTATTTTTATAGAAATTGTTTGTTTTGTAAACATTTATTTGTTTTATTTATAGAATTTATTGTATCTATGAAATAGTTGCGTCGATGAATATCAGTACAGTAGTAGTAAGATATTATTATTTTCAGTTCTGAACTTTCTAATATAAATTTTTAAATAATGCATTGTTTACTTTTATAATTTAACCCGTAAAAATATAATCTATAGAATATTAATATATTAATAAATTATTATATATTAGTAATAAATATACAATAAATGTTTTTTTTAATATATATTTTATAATTTTATATGTATACAAATCATAAATTTCTTATTTTGCTTGTTTTGTTTGTTTCCAGGTTTCATGCATATTTCAATTTTTATGCAAATTTTGATACTTATTACGTACAACTTTGTAGATTAACGATTTTTTTAAGAAATGACGTTTTCGACCAAACCAGCATAGCACACACAGCGTATTAATCGCGTACAATGATTTTTAACATACAATATTAAAACATATATTGAAATTTACTGCTAGAAGAATAATTTCTAACAAACATATTACTTAAATGTTGAAATTTTATTTAATTTTATTTAACAGCATGTTACAATTGTGTCATGGATCAGCACAGTTTGATAAAAAAAGTTTAAAATCACGGCACTACATTTCACTACAAACATTTCTTGACGTTTTAACATTTGATAAATATATTTCAACATCTATCAATGAATTAACGGCGAGAGCCGTTAAAACCATGTAGCGACTCTCCTGGACCTGAATTTAGTAGGGTTCAGTCCAAAGCTGCAAATCGAATACCTTCGAGCAGCAGGGTACCAAGAGGTATCAAATGACGGTACTCACGCATTCACGTGGCGGCGCTGATGATGCTGAGTTGAGGCGGATCGACTGATAGCTCAGAACACAGAGAGTTTAGTCCATACAGCTACGAATCGGGTAGAAATGGAACATGTGGTTGCAAACATCCATTAATGGATATGCACAGAACAAGAAAAAGATCAATGAATTTCGAAATTTTACAATTACATTTTACGTGAATTTTAAAGTTTTTTTATATATATTTAATAACATTGTGTGGACATATTTTGTAATTTTTTTTAATTTTTCAAATTTTTTTATAATTTTCTGAATATCTTGCAGCATTTTATAATATTTTTCAAAATTACACTTTTTTTAATTTTCTTATTATTTTTTGATATTTTGTAAATATATTTGAACATTTCCTCAAATTTTGTGTAGTTTTGTTAATATTTATTAACATATTAGAGAACTTTACAAATATAATGTATTATATTAAAATTAATGTTTTAAACATTCACTTGGGGTAGAAATCAAAACCACGACATTCAGATTACTGTGATGATGTCTGATACTCTGACCAATTATGTATATATCTAAGATTAAAGCAGCCAGTGAAGTGAAACTCTTTTGATTTTATAAATACTGACAAGTGTGTTTTGTATGACACTCATCTTTGCTAGATCTCCTATGTATCTTATTATTAATACTTACCAAAGTTTTATTTTTTATTCTTTATGAAATATTAAAATGGTGTCATTAAAAAAATATTCAAAAATTGGTTTAAAATGCATCATAATTTTTTTCTTCAAAAATTGTATTTTTTTTTTCTAAAAATTAATTTGGTCAAAAATGCGTTTAAAAATGTTAAAAAAATTTCACAATTTGTTTTCGAAATAATTATTTTAAATCAGACCACGGCCACTACTTATTTGCTTATTTGGAATTGACGATGGCTATATTAGCAATAGCACCAAAAATAAATCTTGCACTATAGCAAACATTTTAGTTGATTAGAATTAAAACTCACATTATCCACAACATCAACTGTTGAGAAATGACAAAAACGTTTTCCGCAGTTAACCAATTAAAATAAAAACAAATTGTTGAAAATGTTAAATAATCGGCAAATAATAACATTGAACAAAAATAATATATACTAACAAAATTTAGAGTGCAAGCAAAAATATTTTGGATAATGTGAGTTTATATGCTAATAAAATAACAATATTATAAGTTTTTATTATAAATGTGTTCTATATTAAATTTGGATATACCGATAATTAATAAAAACAATCTTTTGATAGATTCTTTGTATATGAGTTTTTTTTGTCATTATATGTATTATAATAAAAAAGTTTCAAATAAGAATACTACTTATGAAAAATCTATTACAAAATCAAACTAAAATCTTTTTATTAATTATCATTAACAGCCTATTACTTTTAATGAAATAGAGGAAACATTTGGCATCAAAATTTACTTTTACTACTAAAAAAACATTAAAATCCCGATTTTGCTAAAATTGAATAATGTGAGTATTTATTCCAAGGGACTCATTTATGATCATGACTTCAGCATCAAATACTACTATAATACTTCTGTTATCAAGAAAATCTTTAATAAAACTCACTGATTTGTGATCAAGACCTACAGCAAGTATATTGATAAGAATCCAAGGTGGAATTCCATTTATAGAGCAAATATTTAAGTAAAAACTTATTTACGATACTTTCAAAAATAAAAATCTGTCGTCTTGAAAATTATTCTAACTAAAATAGTTTGGATAGAGATATGTACATGAACAATATTTTTTTTAAATTATTAAATTTAAATTTCAATAAAAAACTTCGTCATTTTGCAATTCGAACATTTATTTGCAAATGTAAATATTTGAGACGGGTGAATATTATCACAATAATTATATTATTTAGTTACTAAACAATCAGTAATTTAAATAACAGCAAAACAAATTAAATGTGTTGACCCAGAATAATAAAGAATTATTAAAAACTTAATTAAATTTATTATTACAAAATCTAATAAATGAATGTAGAAAAAAGCTTTTGCTGTCGCTTCAATGCTATGCAGAAATCACCTGATGATCTCTTAGATAATTGATTTTAAACTTTTAATTACTTAAAATAAATATTGTTTAGTTTATTTAAAAAATAAAAACTTATTGTTTTAATTTGTTTATTTTAAAATTATTATATTGTAACATGAAACTTATTAATATTCTGTTTGGTGAATTTAGTATGTTAATATTAATAATTATTGAGTTAATTAAATAATCAGCAGAAAAATTAAATAATTTTTAATTACATTTCAAATAAAATGATAAAAATTTAAATTAGTTTTGATAATTGATGAATTTCATTAATCAATACCATAAATAAATAATAATGCAATAAAACTGGATTTGCTACAATGTAACGTATAAAGATTTGCACGTAAATGAATCATATCATCTTATCAGAAATTAATTGAATTTAGAACAAGGTTAGAAAAAATAATTATCAATATTCAACTATAATTATTAATACACTCAAGTACACTCATGCCCATAAAAATTAATAATAATAATCACTTATTTTCTTTAAAATTAATGCATTCATCCCAATGGCATGTTAGCTTCAATTGGTTTATTATTATTTACGTCTAATTACGGAGTGTAATAATAACCGACATAATCCATTATTTATTATTATTATTTAAGAAACACGAACATCATTTTTATGAGGAAGCATAATGGGTAGTAAAGAGATTCAATCTAAATTGTGTATTTTCACATAATATTTTTATTATGTGTTATTATAGGTACAGTGTTGTTTTTCTTCTTATATTGGAATTAATGATCGATTTAATCAGCTTTTAAAAAATGTAAACAATATGCGATAAGCGTAACGTTATTAAACCACAATCAAATGTAGGTCTATGTCCTAAAGAATTCCAATAGCAAAGATTTTCTTAAATCTTACTTGATTGCTTGATATTTGTGGTTTCAATCATGGAGAAACTTTTATTTTATGAATTTATCATATGTATAGTTATAGATATTAAAATTAATTAGTTCGAATACACAAATAAATAAGGCGTTTAGAATCAAAAAAGAACATGTCACATGCACCTAGTTTTGAATAAATAGCTGAAAAATGTTACACATTTTTTTTGTCTAAAGAATAGGAACCTTTCACCAACATTTCTTTAATATATATATATATATATATATATATATATATATATATATATCACTTAACTAATAGTTTTTTCTTATATTTATCATAAACTATTGTTATTTACCAAAGAAAACAATGACATGTCTGGTTTTTGCAACAAAATTGCAATTGTCTGGATTTATTTGCTTTTGCACCTTAAAACGTTCAAATCGAACAAAAGCATTTATTTTATTTATAAAATATACAAACCAAATGTGATACAAATTAACTAAAGATACGTTTATGTTCTTTTAATATTATAACATTATTAATATTTTTATACCGGCGTGCACCAGTGGCCTGCACCACCGGTGGTACATAAATGTATATTGGATTACGCACGTTTAAACTACGACAACTATATACTGTTGAGTTGTTATGGAAATAATAACAGTCACAGACGTTTTAATAGTAAAGTATAGTATAGAGAATTTAACTATATGCAGAACTCATTTTATGTAAAAATGTGACATGTCCGGTTTTGATTCTAAACGCCTCAAATACCCTTTCTTAATTATTTTAGTTTAAATACAAAACCACTAAAATCTCTAATTTGTGACAAAAACTTTACTAAAACAAAATTTCTGACAAAAATCGATCAAAATCAAAATGTAGTACCACTAATCATGTAAATCAATTATTTTTTATTTTTTATTTCAATGCAATGCAATCACTTAGGTGCACTGGTGAGCTTATATTAGAAGCAAAAAAAAATCTGTATTTAATTATTACTTTGGGTAGCAGGGTTCAATTATATATTTGATTTTAAACTTTTTATTTGATTCTATAACCAAATTGAATTGTATAGGTTTTCTAGATAGTTAGTGAGATTTCTGATGGAATTAGTTTTATTCTAATTATAATAATTATAATAACTAATTTATATTTTGATACTGGCAAAAATAAAGTGCCTAGATCTGGATAATCAGGTTATCCTTAGATGTTGTCCTGTTCCATCTGCATTATTCTAATGTAAATTGTAAATCTAAATTATCCCTCAACGTATAACAAAATATCTGTTTTTCAAAATCTAATAATTGTCTATGACAACAAAAATTATATTAAATACGAGGATCTCTTGATCCCTAAACCATTGAAATGGAACTACTAACATTAAAGATAAGTCCCACCAAAATGAACCATTTTGAACCACGATTGATCAATAGTCCATTAACCTTAAAGTTATAACCTTGTTCATAGGTCTCAAAACATCACCTAACTCGTTTTTATTTTGATAGCGCGTACTACTACTCTACACCGTGCAATAATTTAATAACATAGGACATAATTATCTAGTTTTTCCCAAACATACCAAAATTTGAAATCTCATTGTGACATCGACCAAACTTGATTGTAAAAATGTGAATTCTCTTTATTCTATCGCTAAAAGGATTGATTGAATTGATGGACAAGCTCCCAACAAGTTTGATAGTAAAGTATTTTACTTTCCACTACTCGCCTAAAATTATGCTTGAAAGATTTGATTCCTACTTCCCATAAACCATAAAAATTAGACCCATGCGGTGAATTAAAACATCATTGGATGGCATCTTGTTGCCAAATATTTGGAAATCTTCATGTGAAAAACACAACAAATTACTAATTTTTGATATAATTGTAGCTGCTTTTCGAAAATTCCTTCCCTGCTCTAAATATACCTTACTAAATTATCCTTGTCGTGGTACCAAACGATCAAAAGCGAGCTAAACACGCTTCCGCAGTAAGACCACCTTCAAACAAAACAAAGGACAGCCTTTGTTACCATACAAACAAATAAAGTCAAATAACATTGATAAGTTTAAATATTTTAAATGACCCCCCCACTATGATAATACCACTTGTATACAAAAATGGTGATAAGAATAGAATAAAATAAAAATATTTATTAATCTAAAATCAGTGTGTTTTTTTTATTTACAGCCCCAGACAGTTTGGGAAATTTTACATTAGAAACAGTATACATATAATACAATAATGTATAATTATGACATTAAGCTATTAACATCGCATTCTAAAAATTCATTAAAATAATAAAACGCATATTTTATTCAAAAATTTTTGGGCCGTCGTCAAATTTAAACGAGTTAATGGTGTGTATATGTAAAGGCATTTCTTTAGAGATAGAATGTCTTATAGACTAGTGTCTTCATGTCATTATGCAGTATGCTAAGTGATTTTCGAAAATAGCAAAGTATGCACCAATAGGCATTCCGGAGAAAAGCAGCCAAATAGGTTTCTTAGTAAATATATATTTTTAGTAACTTTTTGTGAGATATACTTATCGTGACAGTGCCAATTTAATTTGTTATCTATCCTCACGCCCAATAACGTAGTACTGCACACTTCACTATTCCCTCTTAACAAAAAGATCATTTCAACTGTCTTACTGGCATTTAATCACAGTTCTCCAGAATCTTTTATCAAAAAACCTCCTGATAATAAAGAAACGTTTGGAAAATTTCTTTTTTAATTCAAAATTTTCTAGAAAACGGAGAAAATAACTTAAAATTGTTTCCAATTTAAAAAAGAAATGAAATTTTATCAGAAAGCTATAATAAGGAACGTAAATTAGAAAATAAAAATAATGAGGTTTTAACAAAATGGGCAATGTAGAAACTCAAATTGTATGTTTTCAGCACAGAACTTATGGAAAACATCATCTCGTTTAAAATGAGCTTCACGTTTACAAAACCTCTTCAAAACATGCTCCTTATTTAGAGCCTTATGTGATATATCAATACCATTTTAATCGCGAGAGATGATTTTTACGAATTGAGATTCATGTGATGATGATCTAAAAGATTTTAAAGATACTTCTTCATTTTGAGACAAATATGTGACCTCTATAGTATCTGCACCGACAAAACAAATTCAGAATTTTACACTTGGACAGAACCTATAACTATAAACCCAAGTGCGATCAAAGTGGCATTAGAATGGCATTTAATGATTGTATAATTAGAAGCAGTTATATCCAAAACAGAATCTATCCTAAGCAAAATATGAATTGGTGGTGACCTATGACAAAATATATTTGCTAAATTCAAGTTGTTGAAACGATCTCTAAGTTTTGGAATTAAAGGAATAGTTGATAAATTTGAAGTAATATTCAGTCTTACTATAGTATCAAATTCTAGATTAGAATTGCTAACTAACGAATACAAAAGATAATAATCATATTGTGTAAACAATGTATAAAAAACATTAAAAAAAATAAAACTTTTATATCAATTTTTTTCTTAAACCTATAATAACGAAACTTCTCAGAGTCAACGTGTACAAAATTAATAAAAAAACTTGATAATTAAAGCATTAATAATATTATCAGTAAAACCTGTCTCTTGAGAGTTTAAAGACACACCATTTTTTAATTCTTTTGAAATCTTTAGAAATTGTAATATTTAAGTGATTGCAGCTAAATAAAGTTTTAGAGTAGAAACAAACAATGGTTCAATTATTTAATACTAAAATATTTTTTAAGTGAAATTTTTAAAATCATAACCACCTTATCAAATTTATCATTTCCGTAATCAAATTAACAATTTACATACATGATTTTTTTACTAAGTGCAGCACATGCATATGTTTCGATAAATCAAATGATAATTTTATCGTGTAAAAAAGAATTCGTAGTAATTATGCGATGTATAATCAGTTGCATTCTCTTATCATATAGTACGTAATTCAAATAATTTTTAACAAAATGATTTCCTAAAAGGTCGGAAAATATTAAACTTACAAATTAATTAAAAGAATTATTGCATTAAATTAGTGATAAAGCAAAATTGTAACTAGATAACTCGCGGTTTTTTTGTTGTAATTGAGATATGGGATTGAATAGCTTTATAGTCCATTAATCCAATCCCTAGGATTAATTTTAAAATTTCTATATTATTTTTTATTTGATGATACGTCGCCGAGCTATGCCAATTTACACAAGATGTGAGTCAAAGTTTTTACAAGGTTTATAATTACAATATTCCAAATAACTTAAATATTTATTATAATATCATAATTTTACTATTTCTGTTTAATTTGTTTTTTGTTTCTTAATATTGTGAAATATGTTTACGTTTTTAAAATGACAGCACCTTTAATGAAAACATCGCAAATTTTAAGTGGCAAACCAAAAACTAACTTAAAGTTTTCTAAAAGGCTGCCCTGACTATGTGTTCTAGTATACTAAAACACATTTCAAATTTCTCAATTAATCAATCAGTTTACATTTGACAAATCTACACTATTTATCAACTGATTTTGATAAAACAAGAAGAAGAAGAAGAAAAGTAAATGAATGTGTCACACACTCGGAAACTTTTTTTTTAATTGTTTTAAGTATGCGTTTTATTTGAGAAAAAATAATGTTAGTAAAGAGTATTGCGTTTGAACATGGTTACCGTGAAGAATTTAATTGTTTTAATTGTTTTGATGAAAATGAAAATCAAACTAAAGCTCAGTTTAATTTGTTAAAGTGGGTAAGTAACAAACTTTGGCTTCTATTGTTGCTTTACTTCAAGACAGAAGAAGTCAACGATAGCTTTGGAATATGGAATATCCAAAAGTATTGAGCAGTGATTTTTAGAAACGGGTGTTAATACAAGACGGCCCGGAACCGTCAACGATTCACCAATGTCCGTGATAACCGCTTTATATTGTTTAACTTTACAAAGTAGGCGTATGGCTGTAGAATAAAAAAATCTTTTGATCACGTTTGAAATGTAACCGTAAGTAAGCGAACAATTAGGTAAAGATTTGCAGAAAAAATGTAACCAGTTCCAGACCGGCTACAGGTCCACAACTCCCCAGTCGTCATTGCGTAGCAGACTTCACTTTGCCCGAAATCACATTAACTGGGGAGAAAACAAATGGAAGCAAATTTAATTTACAGATGAGTCCAGGTTTCTGATGCGATCGTCAAAGAATATGGCAAAAATCAGAAGAGCTAGTGCCAAATGTAAGTTTAGTTCTAAAGTCGGCTACCAAGGTTCAATTATGGTTTGAGCTGAAATTTCTTTAATTGCACATACATAGTTATACATCGTTCCAGTAAGGGTAAGGGTAAGGTTTTGTTGTCCTGTATCATATCCTTAACATCTTTGTTATGGAATGGGCAGTAAATCCAGATGGCAGTCCCATTGAACATGTTTGGGACATACTTGGTCAAAGAATTAAAAGTCCACCAGCTGCTCTTTTAACTTTGAACGAGTTGCGGCAAGCAATTTTAGACGGATGGGAACTTATTTCTCAAGAGACATTGCAGTCTTAATTTAGCGATGCTAAAAAAACACAGGTTACTAAAACACCTTTATTAATTGTTGGCACAAGAATATTTCTTATATTTTTATTGTTTAAATTGCTTTTTTAGTTCATAACAAATTTTATTTTATCTCATTTTAAATAAAAACTGCTTAAAATAATTTTAAATAAATACTTAATTATTTTTAAAATTAAAGTAAACAGTTATTCTGTTTATTTTAAAATAATAGTTTAGTTATTTATTCATAAAAATCTAAAATTGTGCGTATTCAAGTAATAAATTTAGATTGTTCGTTTTTCGTGCCGGAAGGTGTATATCAAATTTACTTTTTAAACGCAGCAGATACGTTTTTTAGGTGATTTGTCAAGCGTTACTGCACTTTGGTCCTAGTGGTCATATTGTGGACACCTGAAATCTTTCTTGACAAATTTAACAGTTCTGTTTCTTCTATGAAGATCAGTAACTTTTGCTAAGAGATAGTTTTCAACTTTGAGTTAGTATATGCTTGCCAAAATGGACTGCACGCAGTTTTATGCCTCATATTTCAGAGTCCTTCAATATACATAAAAAGGGATATATCTGTGTATGTATGTATGTATGTTATGAATAAGTTTTTAAACCGCTCAAGAGGTTTGAGATTAGTATTTTAATTTTATCTACTTAAAGCAATCTCTTTTTTGCAAACAAATAATAAATACACACATTTGAAGACATTTTTCGCCAAAGTACCTATTACATCAAAATACAGGACGGATACCAAAATCTGCTTAATGCTATAGCTTGCTTATTTTTGGTAAAAGATGATAGAATAGATTACATTTTCATTAATTGCACGTATTATGCAAAGAAATGGAATAAAAATGCACTAGTTATAGCATTGGGCAGATTTTGGAAGCCTCTATATATTATACATACTTTACTTTATTTACTTCAAAAATGTAGCATTATAATTATGATTAATTATTGATGAATTGCGTTTTCCACAAAAATGCCACCTAAAAAAGTAGCAATTGAAAAAAAAAAAGGTAAACGATGAAGAAAGTGAGTGAAAGATGAGCTGCTGAAACGGTAAAAAAATTAAATTCGGCAAAAAAGCGCAACAAAGCTTTAACTTCGAGAACTGCAGAAACGGAAAAAGTAAGTAGTGAATCTCGCCTTCAACAAAACCACAACAGAGCTTCAACTTTAATAGGTGCTAAAACAGAAGCAGAAAAACGTAATTCTTCTTTTTAGCAAAACCGCAAAGAAATTCAATTTTAAGAGCTGTTGAAACGGATGAAAAACGTGATTCTCGCCATCAACAAACCGCAATAGAACTTCAACTCCAGGAGCTGCTGAAATGGAAGAGAAACGTGATTCTCGTCTTTAACAAAACCGCAACACAACTTCAACGCCAAGAGCTGGTACATTAGAAAATCATAAATTTTGTCTTCAACTAAAACGGAAAAGAGTTATGACTTCCAAAACAACCAAAATGCCCCAACAACGTATTGATCAACTTGATGCCAATTTACGTTTAACTCAATTAAGAAAAATAATCAATTTAAAGTTAGAAGCATTTCATTACAACCAAGACTACGATTACAGGAATCACGAAGATGTAGTAATTAGATCAACGAACAAAGTTTGCTTGCATTGCGATGCGTTGAATTTTGCTAAGGAATCACTAGGAATGTGGTGCTTGAATAGTAAATTTATTTTGCCAGCGGTAATTAACCTACGTACGTCACTTTGAACTTACTTTACTAATATTACTCAAATTTCAAAACATCCTGCAAAACATTAGCAGTACAACTCATGCTTTCAAGTTACTTCATTTGGGTCAACAATGCCAGATACTCGCCCACATTTAAAATTTAAAGACAAATATACCACCAAATCGGTTCTTTTCTTTGCTCCTAGTACTAGAACAAAATGCAAAGTTTCTTCTAATATATTTTACTAGAAATGAAGAAAGAGAAGTAGAACAGCGTTACGCCATTGGTATTGGAATCAGACGCAAACTCATTTATTCATTGTGGACCTGTATCCAAATATTGACAATTTTTTCTATTCGGTTAAAATTATTCGGTTAAAACAGATGCTGCATGTTAAAAAATATATTCACTTGCGTGAAGCAATTGCCAATAATAGAAACGCTGCTAACAATGGAATAATGGTAATATTGAAAACAACGTATACCGGCAGTCCGCGGCACATGCAAGATGCACAAAATACCATAACGTATGTTTGAAGACGTCCAGATCTGTTTATCACTTTCACATGCAATCCAAGATGGAAGGAAATTACAGATCTGCTTTTCACCAATCAACGCACATAATCTTTTTGCTCGAGTTTTTAAAAAAACACAAATTAGACTCATGGACCATCACCATCAAAACCATATCTATAGACAAACTTGATGATAGAAGTACTCAATTGAATGACAAAAAGAAGACTGCCGCACATTCATATCTTAATTTGGTTGAAGCACAAAAACGTACCAACACAAATTTATAGCGTGATTTCTGTTGAGTTTCCTAATCCAGAAGAAGATCCGATAAGTTTTCAAGAGGTCAACAAAAATATGGTTCATGGGCCATGTGGTGCTTTGAATTTAAATTTACTTTGCATGAATGATAATAATTACACAAAATGATAACCACGTGAACTCATTTGTAAACCTCAAACTAATAGCGACGGATATCCGCTATACAGACGTAGAGAGCCCAAAGATGGTGGATTGTACTCTATACGCCATGATTATCTAAAATGTTTGAGGTTCACATAAATGTAGAGTACTGCTATTCTGTGCAGTTCATTAAATACATTTGTATTTAACAAAGGCAGTGGCATGGCATCACCCAATTTTTAAATGCTACACTGCATTAGTCATCAAGCAGTTCGGCAACATTTATGAACGCTATCAAACTGTTTAACTTCTCTTAGTACATTTGGAAAATGTTAAGTTTACTTTACCCCACAGAATACACAAAATAGAGAGGAGCAATCACAAAACGCAACACTTACCGCCTTTTTTCAATTGTGTGCATCCGATAATTTTGCTAAAACGTTGCTGTATGATCAAGTGCCCAAATACTTTACTTAAAACATCATTTGTTGCTTAAAAACTGTCAATTTGGTAGTATGCAAAACGTATAGTAAAAAAGCAAAAGCTGGGCTTGCTTGAAAATTGTCAATATTGAAAAAATTGTCAGTATTAAAAACCAACTCTTGTTTGCAAACATATTTATGGAATCAAATTGAAAAAAAATACGTTATTGATAAACATGCGAAAGCATCAAAATGGTAAACAATTATAATTTATCGGTTTCTTCTTCATTCGATGAAGTGTGTTTATATTACATAGATCTACTAATAATGTTACAATCCTTGTCTCGATTATGGTGATGTAATCGAGTTGTTTTAGTTTATCGTTTACAAAATTATCGACAATTGTAAATCGCTGACAGTTTATTTATTTATTGTCTTTGGCGGTTGGAAAAATTCAAATCATACATTGTTAAAAGAATTATTGTAAAAACCTTAAGTGATAAGAGGGAATGCCTCAAATTCCGTAATTTAAATTTATAGATTATTAATTGTTATCAAAAGAAAACTAAATGGAGTATACTTTGACAAAGCTAGTCAAAACTAATAAAATAAATTTATATTTTAATTGAAATTTTGTTTATTTTATATAATGTTTAAGGTACTCATAGGTAACTTATACCCAAGATGTAAGAAGTACAATTACAGACTACTTAAAGCTGAATAATTTTGTGAATCTATATACTATAGAGTGTGATCAACATTTTTTATCTAAATGGGATGTATATCTATGAATGAATTTTAGTAATAAACTATACTTATGTGAATGTTGTTTAAAATTCCTTTTGTAATATTTATCTGTTTTACTATTTAGACATATGAATTATCCAGCTTTAAGCAGTTTTATACTTTTAAATGACGTTATTTAAACTATGTATTTACTTTAAACTATGCATATTTAATATTTTATCAAATAAAAAGTTGAATTTATAAAAAGCTTTAGTTAAGAAAACATCAATATTGTCAATTTGAGGAATTTTAAAAACTTGGCCTTGTTAGGTAAGAATAAGTCGTAAGATTTTAGAAAAAGTTTTAAACTAAAATAAACCGCCTACATCACTTGTCTATTTGCATTCTTTCATATAGCCTTATCTAAAAAGCTCTAGTATGTATAATTAAACTGTTATATTATACATACCTATACATATTACACATACGGAAAATATTTAACAAACTGTCAAAAAAATTGTCTTTCTAAAACTTTCTGGACTGTTATTTATGACTTTCTTGCCCATTTTATTATATCGATTATTAAGAACGTTTATTTCTAAATGACTTAATTATGACGTTATCATTATGTCATCAAAGAAAATCCTTAATACCTTAATATATTTTCTGTTAAAGTTAAAAAAGAAATTTATTTCATTACACTAGGTTAGATTCGTTGCGTCATGATAAATTTTAGCCAATACTAAGTTTAAGTGTTATATCGAACCTATATTGTTCATGTGCACTAGTATTATAATACTTTTAAAAATTTATACATCCTCTCCGCTAATATTGCCCATAGAGACTGTTGAGTTAGCTATCTTTAGTCTTCATTTAGCATGTTTGATCAATTTTTAATTTAAGAATAATATGTATACTATTTTTAGCGCGCAAATTTAAAAAAGTTTTTTGAATGAAAATTCAAATTTTAGCAAAAATAACAGTCTATTAGGTCTATCATATTTAAGTTAGATTAAATTGGGTTATGTAAAATTAAATTAAGAAACACACTTTGTGCTAATAGCAATAACAATTTAAAATTATCTAAATAGCTAATATAGTAGTAGCACTTTGTGTACGATATTAATTGAGTAAAATGATTGACAAAAAAGTGCGTGTTGTGGATTACTAGTGAGGAAATTAAAATGGAAAAAACTTACAAAACAGATAAAAAACGGCAAAAAGTTATTAAACACACACAAAAATAACAAATAAAGATGAAGTTTAACTCGAAGTATTTGGAACTCTTTATAGAAACTGAAAAATTGCGAGGCTGAATGGAAGAGATTACTAATAAGAGTAAACAACACCAAGAAAGTGCCACTCTTTCAAGGAAAAAATTTTAGTTTTTATAAAAATTTAAAAAAGTTAAATTAGTTCATAATGTGATTTTAAATAGAATTTGTAGGAATTTTAACATAATTTTCTCTGTCTTTTGCAAATATTTTAGTTTTTTCTAAATTTGAATATAAGATTAAATATCATATAAGCTTTATTACTCTCCAAATTTCGGAGTATAAACAAATTGATTGTCAACTTCATAAAATAATTAAAACAACCAGTTACATTCTGACATTTTTTTACTTTTTTTATGTTGGAGGTGAATTTAAAATTAGTTTCAAACCAATTTAACCTATTATCTTTATTATTTCAAAAAAACTATTATAAAGCGATTTAGTTTTATGTGTACTTATTCACAAAAATGCGGCTCTGTTTTAATGGTACAATTAAAAAAATCATTTGCATTAAAAGTTTTTACAACAATTTTTCAATTCACGGTCACATAGTAACAAAAATGATTTATATTTTTGCATGGATAATCTTTCTACTTATCAGTAATGATTTACGATCAAAATTCATTACTTATTGTTTTAAACGTAAAAATTCATTTCCTTAAACATGTTACACTTTAAAACAACATATATTACTATTATGTTTTGGAAATTTTTAATTGATCTTACCCTTGAATGGGTTAAATTCATTGAAGTAATACGTACAGTAATTAGACTGTTTTATAATGTTTATTCATAAACTTGATTGATAATATAACCACTCACACTGACTTTATTGATTGATAATATTCATTTATTCAAAGATTTATTGTGGTAGCGGTGATTCCCAATTGGGACAGGTTTTGATATTTTTGCCAAGGTTTTATATATAAATTAAAATAATTTACAATTACTTAATTTTTCGTTTGAAATATCAATTGAAATTTTGGTTGAGCTTAAGCCAGATTTTTAGAATGCAGAGATATATTGAATGGTTCAAATTTAAATAAGTCGAAATTTTTAGGTTATTTATAAAAATATAAATATAACGCATTAACTATTTTTAAATATTCCTCTTCTCCTTCAATTAATCTTGTCCGCACAGGCCTTATTCTTAAAATTTTATTCTTTACTTTAAAAACAACAATAAATCGAAGGTTAACGTGTAATGTAAATTACTAACAAGGCGCGCAGAGAATAGATGATTATTTGCCAGTAGCAACAGTACTGCTTTTTTAATTGTTATTAAAGACTTCTGTAGTTACACCAAATTCGCGTCTACATTGTGCTAAGATCATCATGAATCAAAAATAAAAATTATTACATTAACTCAAAATTTATGCATTTTTTATTTTTATAAAAAGGCAAAAATTCACTAAAAGATTACAATTCAAAAAATAAAATTGTAAAGATTACGCAGTATAATAATTTGCAAATTAATTAAGATTTGCAAATTGATAGTTAACAGTTTTAGAATAAAAACATTCTTTAATTTAAAGAAAACCGAACCATTAGTTGTAAAAATATAAAAAAATGAACATTCAAAATTTATCACTAGTTTTTAGATTGCACATCTCAATTGTAGTAAATAGCATAAGTTGATTTAAGTATACAAAACTAAATGTGAATGTACATAGTTTTGAAATATGTAAGATATATACCTCAAAAATTACTAAACACAATTGCATCTAAACGAATTTAAATTAATTTTTTTATTCAGTCTGCAAAATTTTCAAAAATATGATTATAAATAAACATATTAAAATTATTATATAGTTGGATGTTAACCAAATAAAAACGCGACATAAAACAACGGAAAAATAAAATTTGTCAAATTTTAACTTAAAAACAAGATACTTTAAAAGTAGCTTGCTTAAAAACCTAACAATCTTAGAAGATCTAGAATACTTAAAAAACGAGTTACTACCATTGTAAATTCTTTAATTAATTTTTAAAGATTTTATAAACTACCATCTTGATGCTACTGGTATGCTGTGTTTCTTAGAACATAAAATTGAAATTACAAATTTATCAATAAATGTACTGTAGGAATTGAGATGCATAACATCCAGGTTAACAATAATAATATAATTAAGGTTATAAAATACAATAAAAAATTATACTTAATTGTTATCAAAACAAACAATAAGATTTAGCATACTAAAATTGCAGAAAGGTGTTGTAGAAGTGATAAATCTGAAATCTTGCAAACCTGGCACACATTCTAAAATATTCCTTGTATCACCAGTATCCAGAACTGATTATCTTTTATGGATTTTAAGAAAGTATGCTGCTATATAAAAATACAATAAATAACAATAATAACAATAACAATTTAAAAAATTCTTTTAATTTATTTAATATAATATTTGATCAAAATGTCAAAGGTATTCTAGTATATTATGAATCTAGTAATAATTGCATACACATGTACTATTTGCATTTTACATAATGATGTTACTAAACTAGAATATTTAAAATGTAAGCAAAATGCCTCAAATTAATGAACTACCGATTGAATTGCTGAACATATAAAATAATTAAATCTTTTTTTATTTACGTTCGTATTACCTGTGGTATTACTTTTTTATCTTTTAATAGAAATATTAGCATATTCTTTTAGTAAAACCATTATAACAAATTATTGACTCTAAAGAAAAAGAAACGGGACTGCGGAATCTCCTTATACAGAGTATATGAAATTAATGCATGCATACTTTTTACACACGGTTTTTAAAATAATTGACATATTTCAATATTTTATACAGGTTTGTAGGTTGTTCAAAATAATAAACCTATATATATATATATATATATATATATATATTTAATTTTTTTTGCACAAACACATGCACATGTTTAGATATGCTATGCAATTGTTTTGACAAATTTAAATATTTAATAAATTTCTTTCACTGTGGTTCAGTATTGTTTAATAGATTTAAAAATAAGTTTGTTGACTTATTAACAGCAAATTATCCATAGAAGAGCTCGTTTATAAATACTAACCGCTTACAAAACATTCATAGCAACAAGAACTTCATTTAGTCTATTTAAAATATGTAAAAAAATGTAGCATTATTTATTTAACAAAAATTGATTTTTAGCCATAGTTCTTTATGATTTAAAATAATAAAACACTAATACCTTGCTGGTGATTTCATTATTATCTAAATAAAAAGTTATACTTTATAATAAATATCTTCAATCATCGTAACCACAACAAACAAAACATGTTATTTTAAATGTAATAGATAAAATCTTTAATAATTGATAATAAATAACAAACTAGTAATCAAGTCATACTATATGCTATTTAATCTAATTAAATTAATTACTCATAAAAACATATTACGTAAAAGAACAATACTTATTAGATTTAATGTCATATTGAATAACAATATCAAACAATAGAATATTGCTCAAATTTTTGAAGAAATGTTCAAAATGTTTCCAATTAATTGAAATAATTAGGCTTTTTAAAATGTTGATGATTTTCAAAATTTACTCGAAATTTATACTTTTCAATAAGAAATTATGCATAATTAAATAAGACTTTTTAAACCGAAAATAAAATAATATTTAGAAGTATTTCTCAATTAGTGTCTAAGGTAAAAATATTTTCAGATATTATCGAGACATTAAAATCAATAATAATAATAATTATAATAATAATAATATTTGTATCAAGTTAATAATTATAGTGAAAGCTATTAATAAATCAGTATTTTATAAACAATAATATTTGTTATTGAAACTAATCATTATATGATATATTAAAAGTCAGAAAATTTATTTAATATTCAATAAAACTTGGAATTGTTATTGATTGCTAATCTATAAGATAATGTAAAAATGTAACTAATTAATTATAAGGATTAATTAATTATATCAAAATGTATCAAGAATTATTAAACGCAGACATATGTTAATTAAACTACATAATTATTATTAGATTATCGACATTGAAATTTATTTTATATGTTTCAATAAACGTAAAAAGATTCGTTTTAATATTATATTAGAATTTTAAGGAATTATAAAAATTGAGCAAAGTTAAGATCATGTCATATTAATTAGGTATATTCAAAGTAAACAATTAGTATTAATATTATGTTCTGTTGCGTAAAATGTATGTTAATGTTAAATAATAATAATAATAAATTATGATTAGAAATAATAATAATAGTAATAATTAAATAATAATTCAAACAAATTTATGCGTAATAATGAACTTACAGTGAATATATCTTTTGGATTTTTGCCAGGGTTGTGAGAACTGAAGAACTGTTGGATGTAGAAATGCTCGCACTGTACGACACTTTATCACCGTCTCCTGGTTGCAATAATGAACTTGATACCCGCCTGTCGTGCCGATAGATAAGTAAGTAACGAATCTTGAAAACTATCATCTATGATATAGGTAATTGCAATTGTAATGATAATGACGTCGTCGCCATAAAAAATAACGCGAGACGGGATTAGGGAAATAACGCCAGGCCAATAATCGATAAGTTGCAACAATAAAAAATCACCTGTGTAAGAACAATGTACTTACCCGGCCGCTTAAACTGACACTGCTGGCAACCGCTCATCAAACGCGATCACTAACTATTCAAACCAAAACGATTACTTATATAATACATATTATTTATATAATAAATATACTGAATTAACATGAGCTATTCCACTAATGAAAATAACTTTTCTCTAACGCTAAAATTGTTATACTATCGTAATTGTCATAAATAAAATATAACAATCCAAACATTTTTCTACGGTGAAGTTTTTTTCTATTTTACGTAGCTCAGTGACTAAGCATTCAATTTACCTATTGGATATGTATTTAAATTTTAAATTGTTCATAATTTTCTATGTGTGTGTATTTTACTCTCCTTATTAGTTTGATGTATGCCCGGACTGTCGAACATTGTAATTCGTTTTGTTTCATGGTCATTACATCGTAATCATTTTCTTCCACATATTTTATTTTTTGACCCATACTCGACCAAATTCTTAATTAGTTTAATTACAAAACTGTGTTGGAAATTAATCATTGTAACCAAACCCAAGCAAGTTTCTATATGTATCAGAATTGATTTTGTCTGCAAGATTTCTAAATCATTTTTTTTAATAACATTTTTTGATATAATAGAAAATAATATCGTGATACAATCATTTAGATATAATTTAAAATGTTCTCAAGACGCTATTAAATTTGATTAGTTATTTTTTCAACTTTACAGACTAATAAATATTTTCTAAAGTAATAACATCAATTTTGAAGATTTATTAACAAAAATCATGCAACAACACAATTATAACAAGGACATTTAAAATTCGCATACGCAAACATTGCTAATATTATTTTATAATTATTCTTTGCTGGCAAGCGGCTCAACAATGAAGGTGCGAATAATTATGTTTCTAGCACGAGATTTCAATGAAAAGGGTTGGTGTTACTGAGAGCTAAATTAGATTTTATATTAATTAAGAGAAACAATTAATTTTTAAATTAAAATCAATTTATTTTACTTATATTAATAAAATGAATACATATATTAATACTAATCGATTGTAATTATGTTTACATAACTTTAAATAATAAATTGGAAGTGGACAAGAGAGAGAGAGAGAGAGAGAGAGAGAGAGAGAGAGAGAGAGACTTGAACTATTTATTTAATTTAAATTAATTGTATAAAATTGATTTGTAAAATTTTAATTTACAAATAATCCAAAAAAGATTAAATAATATGCTATTTAACAAAAAATATATACATGGTAAAAATGTTATTAAAGATATATATATATATATATATATATATATATATATATATATATATATATATTATATTCATATTCATTACTTTAAATTTATTTAATAATACTTACCCTATAATGTTCATGCGTAATTAAACATTTAATCAGTATTAATATAAAAGCAGGTACTCTATAACAAGTTTTTTAAACATTGTAGCAATATAAAAATGTTTGGTGATACTCCAACGTGCGTTCTACAGATGCTTCTACTACTATAATGTGCGGTCTACCTATAGATGCACTGTACTAGTTTTTGTAACATGGAAAAGTAGTTAAAATTATAAGAACAATAATAAACATTTATGCAGATTTATTTATTTATATTTATATGCATTACCCCGACATTTTTCACCAAACTCCTGCCGATGAAGTTTCCATATTCATACCATCCAATCTAACTCAAAAAATGAATGTAAATAATGGATACACATTGCCACAACTTTTCATAACCTCACTAAACAACACGGCAGCACGGGCTTCAGTTTACAACAGAAAAATTATACCTGACTTACCTAGGCTAAATTTTCATTCATTGTTCTTTAATAATCTGCAGTTTTTTGTATTAAGCATAAATTTTTATTTTGTAGCAACGTAAAATTGGATAATTGATTTTAAACTTTTTATTTAATCTGTCTGATTCTATGGCCAAATTGGCGTTATAATACTGGTTAGCAGCAAATTATATTGATTTTCTAGATAGATTTCTTTATTTTTTTACGAAAAGAGTATATAACCACTAACTTTGACTATTCATGAAAGTTTTCTGAAAATATCTTGAGATCTCAAAACATTTCGTGTAACATTTATTGCCATTTTAGAACTTTTACTAAAAGTTTTTAAAGTATTCAACCACATTTAACAATAAAGTATACATTTGGACGGAACTATGTTATTTGCAAAGTTGGAATCTCGGTTAAATTAGCAAAGTTGGGCAGAATTTCAAAGAGAATTTGATGCAATTTTTAATTTATTTATTTATTTAAAAAAAAAACAAAAATTGGTCAATTTTTTCAAACTAACAAACCTTCCTAACTCACTACTAACTCATATTAGAACAAAAATAAGAAATTACATTTTGAAGATTTTTATTGGTAGATTTCAAATAAATGATCTTAAAAGTTATGGCAAACTTGTCTATTAAAATATAACCCAAACTTGTCTTTTTACTCTTCCTTCCCAAAGGAAAAGTATTGGTCCCACATCAAAATTTCAAAATTGAGAATTCAACAAAAACATCCATTTTAAGGCTCAATAAGTCGATCTAGATAGTTTTTAGAAAATGTCTGTATGTATGTATATACGTATGCATGTATACGTGTGTGTCATGCATAACTTTAGTTTAGAAGCTAGATGAGTTAAATTTTCAAAATACAGAAATATAGTTAAAATTAGTTGAGTTGGTGAAAATATATGCGTAACTTTTTTCGAAAAATTGACATTAAACTCTTATTTAATGCAAAACGGGACAATAAACCCATTATTTAGAATTAATTCAAATTTGTTTACATTCATATTTGACGTATAAATTAGGGTTAACAAATCCATATGTTTTTGAAGTATAATTGTCATACTCAATAATTGCCAACTTGATTATTGCAGATGCAAATGCAATTGCAAATTATACGCTTTTCATAAATTGTGCCAAAGGGAGAAAGAAAAAGTTTTAGTACGCCATGCGTCCTCTAGTTTCAATGGCAACTCTAGTTGGCTATGTGGTCAATAAAATTTTTTCTCATTTAAAAAATGTATAGTTTGTCATATCTATTTTTGTTATTTATATCAGAAATTACAAAAGTATAAAATTGTAGTATATATAGTGTATAGTAATAAAATAAAATAAAACTTACAATAGATAGTAAGTAATTTAAATTTATCAAATAAAATAAAAATATTATTTCAATCATAATATTAAATAGCAATATGGACAATATTAACTATGTAATTACTTTCAACATGATGGAGCACACAATGCACAAATTGTATCTAATTATTTATTAATAATTATGCAAATGTTTTAAAGTATCTATCATTTTTTTAATACACAAGTATTGAGTTTTCCCAAAGAAATATTTTAAAGGTGTTAAATTTGGAAACTTAGAGGACCATGCAATAATTAATGCAGTTGCCTATCCAATTACTAAATGTTTGTGATAAATAATTAAATACAATTTGTGCATCGTAGCAGTTGCTTTATCATAATAGAAAGTAATTTTATTTATATTACGTTTAATAAAAATCTTGCAAGTTCTTGTAAATTATTTTGCAAAAATCAAGTAACGTCTTAAATGGCAACCTTAATTATTTTTGTAAAAATATGGTCCTAGTATGTGTGTACCAATAATACTGTACCATATATAAATAGAAAGAACATATTATTTGTAAATTCTACCTCGTCGTAAATTTCTTGATAGTCTATTGGGTACAATGTGTTCCTCATATGATGATGTAAAACTTACAACTTTTATTTTAAAACTTGTTTTGCTTGTTCCATGGAGTCTAGTCTAGTTCAATTTTTCGTACAGATGCAATTACATTATACGTACCTATTATACTCGTATGCCAATACATCTGTATCTTTATTGAATGTTGTTTTGGATTCTCTTATTGAATGATAAAATGATTTATATTCCTTTAAATTATTTTCAAGTATTGCTAATCTTTTATCTGTTTATCTTCTTTTGATGTATTTTTGTCAACTACAAGTCAGCAACTGCATTTACATCAGAATTATAATTTCATTATAGTAGCAGGCATACTTTAAGTTAAAAGTAAATTCATTACTATTATGATATCTACATTTGACAATAAATAATCATATTTCTATTGTATTCCTTTTTAGGGTACTGTAATACTTTGTGGGAATATATGTTTATCACAAAATCGAAAGTGCCTTGATACATACGATAAATTATTTCGAATCTACAAAAAAAAATCTACAAAATATTTTTTTAATTTTTTCTCTAGCAGAGAAGGTTAAGAAGTAATGTTAGCTCGAAAAAATAATTTATAATAATTGATAAAGTAGAAGAAATTCTAAACAACTTTACTAATTTAATCGACATTGTAATTTTCAAAATAACAAAAGTTACCCGTAGAATATTACAGGTAGATATTGTATATATTAGTATAGTCTTACCAGAATTACAATAATTATCAGAGGGACGATAAAAATAAATAACGTAAAATATACTATCGTAAATCATTATCGTACGCATAGTACACAATGATTTTTTCAATTGTTATTTTAATTATTATAACAAAATATAATATAACAAAACTGATTGAGTTTAAATAATTAAACGTGAAATAAATTACAATTACAAAATCAATTTGTAATGTAGAATTGCAATCATCACCTTCCAAGGTCTTAATGGCATGTGATACAGACACAAAAATAAATTGTAAAATCATTAATAAATTTAAATTAAATGTTATTAAATATCCAGTTTTGACAAGTTTAACGTTGTCTGATATATTTATTTTAGTTATTTTGACCAACTTGGTGTTAGAGTACAGTCACTTTTTTAATTTGAATAATTTGATAGAACTTAATAATATAATAGTTGTAAATGTAACAAAAGTTTTCCTTCTGGTATGTATGTTCCAAGTGCGCATATTTGTTTTTACATTTTGCTTCATTTTTCAATTTTTTTATATAATGCACTAAACTTTAACGCTTTAGCTTCCTAATAGCAATCTTGAAAAGTCTATTTGGACTCGGTTCTCAGTTTTGAATTTCTTGCCGGAACAAATTCAAAACTGATATGTTGAAACAGAAAGACCCCACTACCTATCTTTTGTCAAAGAGGCTTCAGTCATGTTTTGATGTTTTTTACTTAATTTTTTTTTTCAAATATTACTTTGTGTTTATATATAAAACAAACGACTTCAAAAAATCTAAACTTGCAGTTTTACATGAATCACGCCATTTTAAACCTGCAATGGTTCTTATACTGTTTTTTTTTAATGATAAATATTCTTTTCCATTTTGTAATCTGTCTGAAGTAAACAATACTAAATCTCATTACGCTATCAAAATTTAAATAGTATAAAGCTTTAATCGTATCTTTACATTTGTTCAATGTTTTTAACGCGTAAGTGACTTTTGAAAGTTTACTGTTTTAAAATGTAAGTGGCGGATCAATAGTAATTCCCAGAATCTTGCCTCAGATGGAAACATCGATACTAGTACCATTATGATTTAATGCTTTGGGAAGTTGTTGTTTTAATTTTTCAATTTTAAATAGCAAACATAAAAACTTATTTTCATTAATTAGCAATTTATTCTGTTTGACCCATTCGTTTATGATTGATAAAACTAATCGATTTCAATATCTATAACGATTTTACCATTGATTAATAAGGTGACGTCATCTACATATTATCATAGTTTACCAATGTCATTGCTAAGAATATGTGCAAAATCGTTGCCATAAATGATATACAAAAATGGTCCTAGTATCGACCCCTGTGGTTCACCATGGTTTGGGGATACATTATCTGATATTATTTCTCTTACTTTTACAACTTTTCTATCATCATATTGTACTTACTACTTTATTTAAAGAACAAAATCAAATTTAAAGATAATTTAATTGTTGAAATACGAATACAAAATAGATTAATAGAGATTGGGAGCAAGAAATTTTGTATTGCCTCCTCTAACTCTAACTATTGCCTGAATACGGCAGCTCATACCACTAATAAGATCACGTATATCATTTGGAGGAATATTATGCTATTCTTCCTAAAGTTCTACACAAAGATCATTTATTGTAGTTGGGGCAACTACACGACTTCTAATTTGCTTCTACAGCATGTCTCAAACATGTTTTATGGAGTCCATCTACGGTACATGCTGGCCAGTTTAGTTTTTCAATTCCTACTTTATTTGAGTATTCAGTTACGCACATTGATGAATGTGGTTTTGCGTTATCCTGCATCGTGTATAATACCATTACTATCAAATGGAGCAAATGGAACCATGTAAATTACTAAAATATTTTCAATATACTGCTGTGTCGTCAGCGATAATCCATTAATAATAAAAAAATTGGCATAGGTTTTCATTGTACTTCTTAACCAGACCATTGCTGAACCTTCACCATGTTTAACCAGCTGAGTAAAAGTGCACTGCGTAAATTGTTCTCCCATTCATCAGCAAACTCGTTCTCTTCGATTTGGTGTATGTAAACAGAATCTAGACTCGGCCGTAAACAGTACTTTAGTTTATTGTTCTAACATTCAATTCAAATGTTTGCGTGTAAATCAAAGTGTAGCTATTCGATGATATGGGAGTAGTTTTGGTTCTGTTGCTGATTTGATAGCTTTTAAATCAACTGTTGTAATATTCTGCAAACCGTCCATACATTTATATTTGTACCACAGATATCACAAAGTTGATTTTTCGTTTGTACTAACGTTAAATGACAATTTTCTTTTTTCTACCAGATTCCGGTCTCCGCGAGTTTCTGCCTGTTTCTTGAAACCGATCAAGTACTCATACGAGGGTAAAACGGCTAATGTCAAGTATTTTCGCCACATACCGCTAGCTTCTTCCAACTTCCTCAAGAACTACAATTTTTACAGAAGCTTTAACACTTAAATCAATAATGACCACACTAACTTGAAGTGGGTATGACAAAAAGCAAAAACCAAAGTCAACTTCATACTCAATGCATAATGTTAAATATAAAGCATTTCTTTAAATCTTGTTTATAATGATTGTTTATTGCTAAATAAACTGATAAGTAGCGAATCATATTTTTTATATGTTTTTTTAATAACATACTAAAAGTTTAGTTTGCCCGTTTTATATGCACTTGAGTGTAGTACTTAACGTACAATAATTAAGCAAGTACTTCATGGGTTATGAATTAAATAAAAATAGGTAATGTGGAAACAAATTTATATTTTAAAATAACAAATACTTGAAATTGATGTCACAAATCACAATCGACAATGTTTGTCTTCAACACTGTGGAAATGCTATCTATAACAAAAAAATTAAAAATTTATTATATATATATATATATATACTACAAATCTTGTGACATGTTGTACTGTCAAACATGATCATAAAGTTACTTCACATTATATTTAATAACACAATATAAGAGGTTATGTATCAATTTATATGGACACATATCTAAAAAAAACTCTAAATGACACAATCGCAATATTTAAAAAATAATAAAACTAGAAAGTTGATTAATAATAAATTAAAAATTTGGTTACTTACCGTACAGTCCAGTCGTTCATAGTTTGTTTGACATAACCTTTAACTTTAACATTGGCATGAACTATCAACATATATTTAGTAATATGCAAGTAATGTTGTTAATAATTTATATATATATACATATATATATGTGTGTGTGTGTGTGTGTGTGTGTGTGTGTGTGTGTGTGTGTGTGTGTGGGTGTGTGTGTGCGTGTGGGTGTGCGTGTGGGTGTGCGTGTGGGTGTGCGTGTGGGTGTGCGTGTGGGTGTGCGTGTGGGTGTGCG